>MJUU01011564.1:0-14228 GCA_002080025.1 Modiolus philippinarum
TTGCTTTAGCTATATTTTGCTCTAAGGTTCTTTGATCCCGTAGTCCAACGGGAGGATCTTCAGCTTCCTGAAGCAGGGAGTCGAGCATTGTCCATAAATACTCTAAGTCTTGACGATGTTTGTCACATGTCTGTAAATATTGTTCTTGCCCTTTCTCTGTAAGTGTCCGGACCCTGGTGTCCGGAACTGTTGAAATGGCTTCCTCGGGCATTTCTGTCTGATTTTCACTCATGTTGATGAACGTTGTCTAATCCAGTTGTAGCTGTTTCGCCTGGAACAGGAACGGTGTTACCGTAGTTGAGTGACGGTGTTGTCTTCTGTCCGGGAACAGGAAGAAACGGTGTCCTGTAACTGTGTTGCCTGCAGCAGGAACTGTGCTACCAGTGGTCCAAAGGAGGTCTGGAACTCAGGCTGGTTCTAGTATTTTTACTGTACGGGGACAGTAAGAAACCAAGTGTTTTTACTGTACTGAGCCGGACTCAGCGAGCTTAACCTAGTTCGTGGCCCAATTAAATCTAAAACCCAGTGTGGCGTGATAAACTTTAATTAGCCGATGAACAATTGGTAAAAACCTGAAAAATACAATAATTAACAATCATAAGTTATGTGTCCAAAATAGCGAGAATTTAAAGTCCACTTAAGCTACCATAGTTATAAGTAAAATATCAACATATTTATATACACAATAATTTGCATAAATAAACACAAATATGACGTGTGTCTGTGTAATATCAAACATCGAGTTCCGGTATAGTCACGGAAGAATACAGTTGAATTGCTGTAATACACGGAATATGTGTTCCATAATTATATCTGGATGTATTTAAATGTCACTAATTGCTTGCCGTACATGCTATATCCATACGAACTATGCAACCGAACATCGGTTGTTTATCTTCCTCTTGTAGACGGAAATAATACATAAAAACTTTAAATACTTTGTTGAAAGTTGTAAATATAATTATTATCAATAGTTGTAGGTTTTTGTGTGAGATGAACATTATTTATAGCAATTTATGTAATTAACGTGTAGAGCTGATATTCACAATAAACTGTTGTGTAGTAACGTTAAATGGATCAATCTTCATCTAAATATAATGAAAATATAATATAACACTTACACTGTTGTTGAACTAGGGTCCAAATTCCAAACAATATCTGGACATTCATATACGTTCTAACTACGATTTTTCTGAGTGAAAGGTGGAATAGGGAAACGAAAGCAATTATTTGAAATACACACGGTGCGTTCGGAATGTCTCCATGTTTGACATGACTATACACTAATTGTGACAATACAAACACAGTTAAAATGATTTCGAACTACAATAGGAAGAGCATTGATCTAGTATCAATAGACCGGACCGTTTCAAGTTTTGAGTACCTTTCAATATTTTCTTGATAAAAAACGAGTTAGTTGCATCTGGAAAGCCTTTAAACTTATGGACAAAACTTATTGCTGATACATAAGATGTAATAGAAGAGGGCTGATAATTCTTTACAAATAAGTTTGAAACATGACCTGGGTAGATGGAAATACCTGCTCATTTGGAAAATATTCCTTACAGCAGTGTACATAATTATTCAACATTCTATTACTAAGTATATGATGAGACTGTGGCGGCAGAAAGTGATGCATTTACAAGGTATTTTGTTATAGCTCCAAAAGGTGTGATGGCACTTCCACTGGAGTTGGGTTTATCCACGGGTGCAATACGAAGGGCTTCCTGAAAGAGAATCGAGAAAGAAGGTCACAAATAATGTTGGTTTTACCTGCTATATGTTTCGATCTAAAATGGATGTTATGCTTCAAAGAAGCTGTAACTAACCTACGAACAAGTTTCATAATAATTTTGTCCTTGGAGGAAGTTTTGCCACTGCTGCATTATGTGTTAAAAATAATATTCTATGATTACCCAGCAAAGAGCCCCATATCTCCACTGCTAAAACTATAGGGAACAATTCCTTAACAGTTATATGAAAATCTCTTAACTCCTTTGTACAGTTCCCAGAAAACCAGCTGTTACCAAAAACTGCTGCAAAACCACCATGCACCCCTGCTGCATCAGAATACAATTTAATTACATCTGAAGAAACCCAATCTTTGAACAAAAAGCAAGATTTACCATTGTAATTCATTATGAAATTGTGCCACATCTTCAAATCATGTCTAGACTCTGAATTTAAAGTGATTCTAAAATAAGGGGATTTATGGCATATACTCAAATCGAAAAGGCGTCTCAGGAAAGCTCGACCTGGAATTATCACCCCACAGGCAAACAAGCCAAATAAAGACTGAAGATCACACAAACAAATACTGCGTTTACTTTTGTATTTCAATAACAAAGCAGATATTTTATCAATCTTATCTCCAGGTAAACGGGTCACCATTTCGACTGAATCTAACTCAATACCATAGATTGTGATACAAGTAGTGGGCATCTCAGTCTTTTCCCTTTTTTATTGGTACATCTAACCTGTCAGCTACGCACAGAAATGTTTGTAATGCTCTAAAACAGTCATTAGAATTAGCTTTACCCACAAAGAAAAAATCATCTAGTAAATGAGACACTCCAACGATGTGAAATTTTTCATTCAAAATCCACTGCAAAGCAGATGCAAATTTTTCAAATATTTGACATGAGGATGAAGCCCCCATAGGTAAAACACAATAATAATAAAATAAATTATCCCACTGAAAACCAAGTAAATAGTGTTCTGAACTCTTTATTGGCATTAAATAAAATGCTACCTGAATATCTGCCTTGCTCATCAAACAATTGTGCCCACAAGACTTTACCAGCTCAATCACAGTTTCTATATTCTGATATTGTACGGCACTGAACTCTGGGGTAATACACGAGTTAACTGAATTCCCTTTTGGATAAGAAAGGTCATGGATAACACGGAACTGACCAGCTTCTTTTTTGGGAACCAAACCTTATGTTGAACTTACAAAATTTTCAAAAGGTGGACTTTGGAACGGACCCTTAATCCTTCCAAGACTTCTTAGCCTTGACCACTGAACTATTGTCACGTGCGCTTTTGTGATTGGGGGTAAACCATCTGTATTTTTGAAAAAGGTAGAATGAACAGAAAACCCATTAGAAAACCCATCAATTAAAAACTGCTTTAATTGGGAGTCATAATTGTTCAAGAATTTAGCCAAATTTTTTACTAAGACTGGCGTGGGTAGCCGATTTGGTTGGGGCAACTGAATTTGAGCCTCTGTTGATAGATTCCTGACAGGACACTGTGCTGTGTTTTTTACCACAGGAGACACACATTTGTTTGAGCTTGCATGCTTTGTCTGGGCACAATCCTGATCTGCAGAAGGCCCAGCAATAGCCAAGAGGTAATTGTTGCTGGGCCCTCCTCTGAAAGGGATTTGATGTACCTTTAATTATTTGGGGGGGGGGGGTTTAGGGCGACTTTGCAGAGTATTATTACTGAAGGCTGCCATTCGCCACAGCTCATCATGTATGTTGTCCCACATCAAATTCATAGCTTTCCGTACCTTGCGGAAATTTTCGTCATAGTATTTCACAGCCTGGAAGCCAAATTGTTTAGACATCCCACGAATATTATACCCATATTTTATGAGTGGCAATGTCAAGTGAGGGTGCTTTAAAAGATATACAGACATGATATATACAGATATACAGACAAGATATGATATAAACAGATATACAGACAAGATATACAGACATGACATAAACAATTCCCCGTGGTAGAGATGTATGCTCTTTATTTTTCTTAGATATGGTGTACTTGTACATGAGATAATATCTCATGTGTACACTTCGTTCGATTACTATTATCTAAATTTATGTAAATTCTTAAACCTAAGGATTAACTCCCTCCATCGTAGTTTGTCCTTAGCTATATTTGATATTACTGATTATTCGGATTTCGTTTGATTCTATGCATTTTAAACATTTTTTTTTTNTTGTTTGGGTGTCTAGTGCTGCTGATGAGGAATTAATTTCCGAAATGGCCATACAGCTCATTAAATTTATTGCAGTTGGAGCTAACATATGTGTTATGGTCTCATGTTCATTCACTCCATATCCTTTCGTAAAATATGAATATGTCGAATGCGTTTGTTCATTGATGAATGGACCACAGTTCTTTTTTTTTTCCTGTGCTCTTTTTGCTACTTATTGTTATATTTAAAGAATCTAACAAAATATTACTACTTTCATCTTCATTCCCATTTAATGGCAACAAGGCTGCGAAATTTACAAAATCATCTGCCCAAATTTGTGATCTAATTTTATCAGATAAATGAAAATCTAGAGGTAAAGAATGTTTCATTAGAGGTATAGATGATGGTTTTAAAACAGTATCTGATGTACCCTGACGGTATTTTGTCATATTCGGCGGTCTGCGCGCTCAGGTATCTTAGCCACCCCTTTCCCTACGAAACACTTCGATTCAATTAATTACTCTGAAACATACTTTAACTATTACATAATTTGACTTTATTTGAATCTTGTTTTTATCTTTTAGATTGTGCAAATAATTCATGTACTAATGGAACATGTACAAACTCATTAACTGGATTTTCATGCAAATGTAATACAGGTTACACAGGTTCTACATGTGATACAGGTTTGTGCTAAATGTAAAGTTTTTTTTTTTTTTTTCGAGTTATCTCTTTGCTAAGCTATTGTTAATTTATTTTCAGCAGCTAGCCATTTCGACAGCTTATGTCTCGTCATTGTATATTAAATCAAAACGTTCGAAAAAAACAGAAACTGAACGATGTTCATATGCAATGAAGAGAACGAATTAATAAAGGACCCTATTAGGAAAAGGACAGAAGTTTGCATTGTAGAAATTTTCCTTGTTTTTGGCTTAAATTTCAAAATTTTGGAAATTGTTTTTTTTTCAATACAATTTTGGGCTAATACCGAAGTACTTGATTACTTTGTTGATTAATACGCTCGGTGAATAACAGTCCACTAACGGCGACATCGACCCAGTGAAAACAAAAACCTAAAATGCCAAACTTACTGTAAAAAAAGAATCTCATCTCATAAAGACGCAAGATGCAAGAAAAAATACCCTTTTCTTAAGCCTACTTCTGTACTGAAAGATTTAATATCTTTAACCGAAACAAATACATGTTATTAATGCAGTGCATTTTTAGTTACGCAGATGGCCAATTTTACAACATACCTTTTCATCGACGTTTATAAATATTTTGAACACTTAAAGACGAAACATATGCAAAATCTGATAAAGAACATATAACCGAAAGGGATTTACAGTAACACCAAAGCAGACAACACCTCAACGTTGGTCTTCATATTCAAAAAAGAAGTGATGTCCTTGAGGACTTTGTTTAAACTGTTTAAACTTGACCTTCATCTGAAATGTTTAATCAAAATAAAGCAACACAAATGTTTGCAATTATAATGTAGAGAATCTTCTCTCCCGTACTCATGTTATGTCTGTTTCTTTGTTTTTTTTCCATGTAGCCTTTGTGCTTGGATTATTCGTTTTAGACTGATGGTTCGGTTCCCACTTACTGTACACATTTTATACCCCTCCACACGTAGTGGCGAGTCATTATGTGATACATTCAGTCGTGTGTCCGTCCGTCTGTCCGTCCGTCCGTCCGCCTGCCCCCCCCCCCCAAAGTTTCCGATTGATAACTCGCGAATGAAATAGCATACTGTCTTCAAACATGGTATGTAAGTTGTTTACCACAAAACTCGGGCCAAGTTCGATTTCGGGTTCAGAGGTTTAAGGGTTCTGGAGTTATGCCCCTTGAAACTTTGAAATTTTGTTAATTTAAGGGTTTCCGGCTGATAACTTTTAAACGAAATGACATACTGTCTTCAAACTCGGTATGAAAGTTGTTTATTACAAAACTCAGGTCAATTTCAATTTTGGGTTCAGAGGTCTAAGGGGTACAGGAGTTATGCCCCTTGAAACTTTGAAATTTTGTGAATTTTGGGGTTTTCGACTGATAACGTTGGAACGAAACAATACACAGCCTTTAAACTTGCCATGTAAATTGTTTACCACAAAACTTAGGTTAAGTGTAATTTTGGGTTTAGAGGTCCAAGGGTTTCTGGAGTTTGTGAATTCTAAGGTTTCCGACTTTTAACTTTAAAAAAAAATTACATACCGTCTGCAAACTTTGTATGTAAGTTGTTTACTAGAAATTGAAACTAGTTTGACTTAGAAACTGAGATCCAAGAGGTTCTGAGGGAGTTTCAAAATTTTGTGAAACGTGGCGGGGTATCATGTAATGCACCATTACTATTTTTGATCAATTGATAACTTATTTGAATGATATCTCTACTATTAACAACTATTATATTTCAGCTGTATCTATATGTAAATAATTTATTTATAACTTTACCATAAAGAACACTTGTCACATTGCGTTAGGTAAACATAAAAAAATTACTAGTTTTGTAATAGTAACCTCTGTTTATAGGCAATTTATCCCATTTTTGTTGCATTACTTTAACATGTAGAGTCCAAAAAGCAAAAAACCTGTCAAATAGTTCAAAGTTTCAAAAAAAATCACTACCTGTTGAATCACCATTTAATAAGAGTAACAGATATTTAAAGCATTTCAAATGACTGGCATTATCATTGTATAGGAATAATAGGCAATGCTATTAATTATTATAATAAAACTTTCATCATACTTAACTGTTATTTTTACAGTTATAGATCGTAAGTAAAGCTAATTTTTCGCATTTTTACATTACAAAAGTAGAAATCATATTTTATTTCTCTCCGTTTAACTGCATACAAAAATTATCATGTTTATATATCATAATTTTCTTCTTAATACAAAATAAACGAAATTGCATAAAAAAGAGTAAATTTCGTTATGCTGTACATGTGTTTCAAGGAGTAACCTCTCATCAGCAGCATTAAAATCAAATAAACAGCAGCTGTGAAGATAAATTACACTATGTTTCAAAACAATCAACGAACATCTTATTTGAAAATGTTAACTAGAAAAGTGAAAAAGAAGTCACTTAAGGGGAAAGCTAGTTATTTCATTTTACAATTAAAAGATATTAAATATTTGGTGGGAAACTGAACTCCTCTGCGTTTTTTATAGGTTAAACTTAAGCAATGTTTATCCTTGAACGGATTTGACAAATATATAAAATGTAATGAAATTTTGTCAGAATTATCCTAATAAACGAATTGAATGAATATAAAAAAAAACGAAAGTTAAAGTGAATTTATTTTTTGCATATACGCATTTCGACAACTTATGTCTCTTCAGTGCAGATAAAATCAAAATATTTTGTAATTCAAATCCCAAATATTTGTAAACCCTGATAGCGAACAAATTACAAATTGGACATAAATAGAGAAGGCAATATCAGCTAAGGACAGAGCTACTAGAATATAGGAGGGAAATACTCCTTAATTCTGAACAAATTTTTGATAAATTAAGTATATTGCAAGTTTTCAGATGAAATCGGTTTTTGGGACGGAAAATGGGTCAGACTGAATTCGTTAGTATAGCTTACAAAAGGTTCATATAACGATTTATTTTAATGTTAAGCAATTTTTTCCGCAAATCTTCTGTCGCTTGCTCTTAAAAGTCATACAATTCATACATGAATTTACTTTTTATTTTTTATATACTTTTTCATAAATTTAAATCTTCTCCTGTGTTTCTCTTGCAAATGCAAAACAGAATGTAAAATCGATTAAACTTCCTTTAGATTGCACCCCAAATAATCCCTGTGCACATCATGGCCAATGCATTAACTCTGTTGGAGGATTTACATGCCTTTGTAAACAAGGATTAACAGGACAAACATGTAATACACGTAAGTACAATGATTTCATTGTGAAAGCAAGACATTATCTTACTGGTCAAAAAGTTTAGTCTTATGTCCATTAAACCAATGGTGTTTTAAGTGACGCTACAAAAAGGAATTTCCGCAAAACAGTTCCAGTTTTGAATATTTAAACAGCATTATATAAAATTATATGGCTATAATTTATTTGGGGTTTATTGATTCATTAACTCAAATTTTGCCACAGTTACATACATCGGTAAACGAATACCGACGCAAGAACGAGGAAAGGTAAAATTTCTAAAATCATAAATCCAAAATCACGGCAATTAACAGTAACACGAATTGAGACAGTCTGACAAAGACAAAACAAATAAACAAAAATGAACAAGAACGCCACAAAACTAGAGCACTAGCAGTTTGAACCTCTATAAAAACTGAGGTATCATCAGGTGCTCCGGAAGGGTAAGCATGATCTGCTCCACTCGTGGCACCCGTCACACTGCCATTTGTCACAGTCGGTGTTAGTCAGTCCGGTAACAAACTCTGGATCTACCCAACGATATCTGTTCTCATATGGAAACAGAAACATTGTAATGGTCTGTCAGATCGCGGGGACGATCGTAAAACTTCTGTAGTGGCAATTGCAACAGTGACTGAACATACCCTTGATTTACAAGATTTTGAGACAGTAATTTCGCTCTGTTGAAAAAAATCGCTGTACAAACTACAGGCACGGCAATAACGAATGAGTTGTGAAATGTACATGCCATATCCCGGAGAAGTGGGAATATTACTGCTCAAAAACGGGAAGTTCACTATGGGAAAGTCGAACTCATCACGTTTGTCGTAAAGTTTTGTTTTCAGACGTCCAGAGTTGTCAATGTAGAGGTATAGGTCTAGGTATGATGCTGAAGATGGTGTATCGGTGGTCTCTTTAATTTCAAGCATTTGGGTATATATGATGAAGGTTATCCTTAATTTGAGGATTGTTCAATGAAAGAACATCAACTATATAATGGAAACTGAAATAAAAGGACTTGGCTAGCTTATTGTCTTTTTTCTGAACTAGCCCTTGTATGAACCTGGCTTCATACGAGTAAAGAAACAAATCTGCTAAAAGTGGCGCACAATTAGTCCCCATAGGTATCCCTAATGTCTGCTGGAAAACTTGTCCTCTAAATTCTACAAATATGTTATCAATCAAGAATTCCAGTATTGTAATGACATCCTCCTCTGTATACATTTTGTGTTAATCAGTGTGATGTTTAACAAAATAAGCCTCATCTTTACCTATCACTAGATATGAAAATCTTCTTTCACCCTTTTTAGTACAGAAAGACTGATTTACAGAAGGATTATTGATGTAAGAGACTGATGTATTTTCATCCTTTTTAGTACAGAAAGACTGATGTATAACATATCCGCTTCACGGCTTATTTAATGTGAAGAGTCAAAAATTGGGCTTATGGTCCAATAAACCCAAAATAAATGACAGCCATTCCTTAGATTAATTACACATATCCAGATATTGAAACACAAGACAAAAGAAAAACGGCAATAAAGAGAATAGTGAGAAACTTTACCAAGGAAGGGACACAATAAGAAGCAAAAGTAATCAGTTTTGGTACTGACACTTTTTAACAGCTTTTTATGGTATCTCCGCTCCTTCTTCTTTCAATTTCTTTTTTTTTAGCTCATCTTACCCAAAGAGTCAGGGTGAGCTATTGCCATCACTTGGCGTCCGTCGTCCGTCGTCTGTCCGTTAACTTTTCACATTTTCATCTTCTCCTCTGAAACCACTGAAGCAAATTCAACCAAACTTTACAGACGTGATGTATGGAAGGCCCTTTACAAAGATTGCTCATTTCGTTCCGATCCGCTAAAAAACATGGCCGCCAGCGCGGAACTTAGGTTTAACATTGGACCCTATGGGAAAAATCACATTTTCATCTTTTCCTCTGAAACCACTGAAGCAAATTCAACCAAACTTCATAGGAATGATGTACTAAAAGTCTTCAACATAGATTGCTCATTTCGTTTGGATCCGATAAAAACATGGCCGCCAGCAGGGAACATAGTTTAACATTGGACCCTATGGGAAAATCACATTTTCATCTTCTCCTCTGAAACCACTAAAGCAAATTCAACCAAATTCTACAGGAATGATGTATGGAAGGTCCTTTACAAAGATTGCTCATTTTGTTCCGATCAGATGAAAAACATGGCCGACAGCGCGAAACTTAGGTTTAACATTGGACCCAATGGGAAAAATCACATTTTCCTCTTCTCCTCTGAAACCGCTGAAACAAATTCAACCAAACTTTACAGGAATGATGTACTAAAGGTCCTCAACAATGATTTCTCATTTCGTTTGGATCCGATAAAAACATGGCTGCCAGCCCGGAACTTAGGTTTAACATTGGACCCTATGGGAAAATATACATTTTCATCTTTTCCTCTGAAACCACTGAAGCAAATTCAACCAACCTTTACAGGAATGATGTACTTAAGGTCTTCAATGAAGATTGCTCATTTTGTTTGGAGCGATTAAAAAACATGGCCGCCAGCGCGGAACATAGTTTAACATTGGACCCTATGGGAAAATCACGTTTTCGTCTTCTCCTCTGAAACCACTGAAGCAAATTCAACCAAACTTTACAGAATGATGTATGGAAGGTCCTTAACGAAGATTGCCCTTTTCTTTTGGATCGATAAAAAACATGGCCGCCAGCACGGAACATAGTTTAACATTGGACCCTATGAGAAAATCTTCATTTTCATGATCTACTCTGAAACCATTAAAGCAAATTTAACTTAACTGTATTGGAGTTATAAAGGGAATTATATTAACAAAGAATACTTATTTCAATTGAATCTAACAAAAACATGGATGGGAGTAGAGAACATAGCTTAACATTAGGCCTATAGGAAAAACATATTTGGTCGTCAGCATAGGTACGGCTTAAAAGCATCTTTGTCAGGTGAGCGATACAGACTCAGTATCTGAGCCTCTAGTTTGTGATATACAATAATGCAATAAAAACAAGTGCAGCTTTGTTATCGGTAATTTGATATTGCCAGATAACCAATAATCAGATTTTTAAAATATAAAGAAAATGGGGGTAATAACAAAATTACTGAACAGGGCCGAACACCATGAGACAAAAAGACAAATCAGGTGGAAACCACTGGTGAAATTGTGGACCGCAATGGTCCTGACTTGGTACAGGTATTTCAAAAGGTGAGTTAAACCGGTTTTATGGCATGCCAAACCTCCCCTTCCATTGCGATAGTGTCCGGTAGCAACTCAACACAAAAGATGTTAACATGCTGAAACCTCTGAACATTAGTTTCGTGTAACAGAAAAAAACTGATTTTCGCACTAAAATCTGAAAAGTTTTATAACGTCTATTACATTTTAAATTCCGTATAATAAAACAATTTTTGCCTTCATATGTGGTGAGAATCAAAGTGTTCTCGGGAAAACAACTTCATTCGGGTTGACAATGTTTGATGTTCACCTTATATGAAGGACAATATGTTGTAGTTGTCCACTAGCTTAAGACACTAGTGCTTTTGTCGGGCAAAGGATGACAGTGATTGTAAGAGCACTTTGCCAGTTTAATTGATGTTTGTTGACAATCCCGCACCCATGAACAAGAAAGACATAGATGTAGCGTTGTTCGACAATTAGCAAAGAATTCCGCTTAAACCGGTGCTAGGGGCCGTCTTGAACTTACTATGAGGTATGAGCAAAGCTCATTGTTGAAGGCCTCATGGTGACTTCAAGATGAAGAACAACAATAAAAGCGTTGTTCCTTTGCTTGTTTTTTACCATGTATTTGTAGAGACTTTGTCTCATGTGCATTTACTCCATATCCTTTTATTCACCATATATTGTTCCACTTGTTACTGCCACTTGTCCCGAGAAGCGGCTATAACTTTGATCAAACTTCCTGTTTGATCGTTAAGTTTCGTTAAGTTTCGAGTTACATGGTGCTATGCTAGTATGACGCTCGTGTATGCGCTTGTAAGTGTTATGCTGACAAACGTTTCAACGATACACGATTGAATCCAAGTCAAGTCGCCCCACTATCAACTCGTCCCCTCCAACTCGCCCAATTTCAAGCATACTCGCCCAATTTATAAATTACATCAAACTCACCCTATAAATGTGTTGGAAGATTCGCCCAATAAAGTGAATGACATTATATATATCAAGCGTATTTAACCAGTTACTACTTAATATTGCGATTTTAAAGGCGCAAAATTTTTTTAAAGGCGACCGCGTAGAGTTTTAGCCTTTTAAAATCGCTATTGCTGGCTAAATTCGCTTGATAATAATTTTGTTGGGACTTGACAATGAAAAAAAAACGATCTCTGTGCGTTTTTTTAATAAACACACTACAACAGGAATCTCGTTATTGATTTATGTGACTGTGTATGACAGGAGGCACGGTTTCAAAACAAAAGTAAATATGAATGAATTACATTATTTCCGCAATGTACACACAAACAAACTAGATAAATCACTATCTTGAGACATCTTAAGTTGTTTTGAAGTAATAATATCATCAGAGACGCTTAATTTTGTCCATGTTAGATAACTGGACATCACACAGTTAGATGACCCGCTGTGTACAGACACCTGTGAGGTAATCGTATGTCCTATTATTAAGCCAATGAAAGCATATCGTAGAGTTCAAGTGGGCGGAGTTTCCCATCAGATATAAAATAATTCATTCATTTCTATAACCTTACAAACGAATTTTCATTCATAAACCATCTAACAGATTTTCACATATTCATCGTTTGTTTAAATCTCAGCTTGAGCCAATGGAAAAGCTTAACATGAGGTGAAGTCTCCACAATAACATATGTTCAACTGATAATTATTACAGAATATGTTCTATCGGATTCAATATTACCGTATTCATATAAACCAATTTCTGTGATAATATATGGATATCGGGAACTTCTATACACAATTATAGACACTGTTTTTGTTAAGAGAAAATAATTAAATGCGGAAAAGCGGTTTTTTTTATGAAAAGCTTTTACTTGTGTTATATAATATGTATCTGTCTGATACAACATTAAGTGAACATTTAATCGACATCTAACTAATAAACGCTTTGTTTTACTATATTTTCTGTCATTCGTTTCAGTTATAGACTGTAAGTAATAGTATCATCAGAAAATTAAAACAAAAAGCAATTAATTGAGCGATAATTCAAAGCGAGGTAAACTATGATACATTGTGATACTGCACGAGATAAATATATTGTGTAAAAATATATAATATATGCCTTTCAAAAAAATTCAAAAAAGCATCATTTGCTAAATCTACTGGTACAAAACATGATGAATTATGTTAACGAGTGAAAAAAAGTCTCTCCATATGAAGCAGGATTACAATGTAATATTAAAAAAGTAAAAACATGAAATACCTCCAGTAAAAACATTATTTGCACTATTATGAATACAAAAAAAAACAAAATTGCGTAAAAACAGTAAATTTCGTTATCCTGTACACATGTTTCAAGGCGTAACCTCTTATCGACAGCATTGTAGAGCTAGCACAAATTATACAAACTTTCTCATTAGACATAGTTATCTTCGGGACCGCCTTATTAATCAAGGATTCAAAAAATTCCGTCTCGTACGATCATTAAACAAGTTCTGTAATAGATATAAGTCCCTTGTGGAAAAAAATAAAGTTTCATTCCAAACGTTTAGATTTTATCTGCACTGAAGAGACATAAGTTGTCGAAATGCGCATATGCAGAAATTAAATTCACAGTAACTTCGGTACTTAGTTAAGTTCTACAGATGACAATTTCGGCAACTTTTTCGATGCGGATAAAAGTAAACAAAATTCAAACATTTTGAAGGCCAAATGTATTGTCACAATTAGTGTATAGTCATGTCAAACATGGAGACATTCCGAACGCACCGTGTGTATTTCAAATAATTGCTTTCGTTTCCCTATTCCACCTTTCACTCAGAAAAATCGTAGTCAGAACGTATATTAATGTCCAGATATTGTTTGGAATTTGGACCCTAGTTCAACAACAGTGTAAGTGTTATATTATATTTTTATTATATTTGGATGAAGACTAATCCGTTTAACGTTACTACACAACAGTTTATTGTGAATATCAGCTTTAGACGTTAATTACATAATTTGCTATAAATATCGATTTTTACGGAATGTTCATCTCACACAGGAACGTACAACTATTGATTATAATTATATTTACAACTTTCAACAAAGTATTTAAAGTTTTTATGTATTATTTCCGTCTACAAGAGGAAGATAAACAACCGATATTCAGTTGCATAATTCGTATAAATATAGCATGTACGGCAAGCAATTAGTGACATTTAAATACATCCAGATATAATTATGGAACACATATTCCGTGT
>MJUU01011564.1:22720-39576 GCA_002080025.1 Modiolus philippinarum
AAATTCGACAAAAATATTATCTATTAAAAATTCCAACATCTTGATTACGTCATTCTCAGTGTACTTCTTGTTTGACTCAGTGTGGTCCTTTACAAAATATGTTTTGTCTTTCCCTACTACTAAATAAGTGTATCCGTTTTCCTTGTCAGTCAACCAACATGAAAGCCATGGCTACAATACATCTTGGGGGTAAATCGCTGTTTTTGCAGATAACTAAAGCCATGTTGCTGATTTCAAAAATCTGCCAGAATACAAATGATCATCATGATACGGATCTGTATTGAAGTTACTAAAAACTATTTGGGAAAAAGATTCAGTTTGAAATTTGTCGCCGTATAACTCCGACAGCCTTACATCTCATCAACGATGGCTAACACAGAAAAACATCGTTTGATATCGCAAATCTTATTTTTTTTTATTTTTTTTATTCTTAAATAATTTGAAAGCCGTTTCATTCATAAAACTGATATAAACAATACATGGTAACATGCTGATCTTCTAAAAAATGTGATATATAAGTACTGATCGATTATAATTCAAAATGGCCACTACCACAAATCTTAATTCAACATTTGATCCTATAATAAAATTTTGTACATTTTTTTATCTTATTAAAGGAAATTAAGTTCGTAATTAATTCTACCATTTATATTTTTGTATGGGTAAGAAGAATTTTTCAGGTGAGCAGATAAAGATAAGATTCGGTGTTTGAGCCTCCAGTATACGTTTACAGTGTTATTTTGTGCTCAAGAAAAGCAGATTGAGAGTTCATTAGTTTTAAGATTCGATGTATAATATTTGACGCCAAAATCACTAATTATTTTGATAAATATTTTATGTAAGGGTTCTACAATCTTAAAATAATCTGTTCTGTATTATTTATTTCAGTGATAGATCGTAAGTAGTATTAATAAAGATTCTAATGCAGCATTTATATAACGGAGGTTTTGATTGGTCAAAACTGACGTTCAATTCCACAATCTATACACCTAGGATAAAGTAGGTTCCCTGTTTAGTCTGATTCCTAATATGGTTATAAAAACACAAGTTAAAGATAGAACATGAAATTTATTATTTGTATTAGAATCGCAATAACAGTACATTATTTGAATACCCGAGGGCTTCAATATTGATTTGATGGTCAAAATAACCGTTTACAGGATTTACGATTGACGCCCTCGGGTATTCAAATAATATTCTGTTATTGCTTAATTTTAAGGTACAAAAACCTACCTTTCATTATAAGCAATGTAACTTATAACAATCGATCAAATATTATGTACGTCACAAATAAACAAACCAAATGAAAGTGACAATAAAAGTCCGAAACCATCAAAGGAAGAGACCAGTAAGGAAAATCCGTATAACATTCGACTAAATCAGGGAAACACAATCCAACACAGAACATTTTTGGCAAGCCGTCATATTCCCGACTTGGAACGGGCATTTTATAAATAAAATGGTGGGTTAAACCAGGTTTAATGATGCATCAACCTTCCGCTTATATGACGACTAACTATAGCTTCTGTGTGCCCAGATTGTGTAAAATGTCAAAGCCATAATATTGTCAGGGGGCACTTCACTATTTCAATACGCCAATATTTGACAGACCACGAAAATAGTACTATAAAAAATAGTGCCTTATAATTTGTAGTGACTCCAGCCAATTGATACATGTTATAATAAGCAAGATCATAGAATATTTCCAGATGAACGACAGAGAGCCAAGAACAGTTAAAAAACATGATTAAGTTGCGTAACAAGCTAGAACGGATAGAATGAAATACGACCAAATACCGAAAATTCTCTGTTGCGACTATGTACAAAATCAATTCAATTATATTTTATTAAGTTAACAACCGAAAAATAAAAAAATGAAAGGGAATGGAGTTAATGCACATGAGACAAATTTTCTGCAAATATACGGTTAAACCAAGATATTGAAAACAAAACGGTTCGTTTGGTAAAGGTAATTTTGTAACGAAAGTGGGGTGATATATTTTAGCTTGTTGTAGGGCATATTGATTAGTAATTTCACCAATTGAACAAAAAATACGTTTGTTATCTAATTACAAAAACAGGAAAACAGCAAACACCCACAATGGCCAGGAACTACAATCACATGCCACAATCTACAAGCAAACTGCACCAGAAAAACAATAATGAAAACAAGAGACAAACATAAATAACGATAGGAACTCGGGATAGCCGGACTTGGTACCGGCACCAGCAAAATCCAGTGGTAGGGTTAAACCTGTTTATGGGTACCCAAACCTCCCCTTTCTCTATCCCGTTTCCCTATAGTATCATAAACACGCGAATAAAACCCAATACAGGTAGACTACTAACTCAATGACCACTATCTTGTAACAGAAAAAGCATAAGACAAAACGTAATTTTGAAAGAAGGGTCAAAGAGTGCTCGCCGCTAAACTGCCGGCTAGCTCAAGGAATCTAGTCTGCTGGTAAAACACTGTCGCACTACGGAAGAAAAATCAAACTCAAAACTTCCCGAAGGGTTTGGTAAAGAGTCTTCATGTATTTCAGCAGACATCGGCAGTATCAGTGAGAGGCCAGTATATATGTAAAGTCTTCAGGTCACTGGAATCCAAAGCCAATTTAACGGATTTGTTCAGAATATCTCGTCGATATCCACTATTAACTCTGGTATTTTTTTTATTTGGATAAACCCTACCTTTTACGGAATGGTTTGTTTTTACTGTTTTTAATATTTCAAAGTAAAGATTCCTATTATATGTTAAATGATCGTTATTTATTTCAATGTGTGGTTCGAGGAACACTATTTTATAGAGCGAGATGTCTCTGAAGTTCTTATGTTGAAATTAAATTTTAGTAACTCAATGTTATGGGCAAGTTACATAACGCCAGCTGAAATAAAATTGTGATAAGTAAATATCAGACGAAGTATATAAAACACATGGTACGATTCCTGAGACAGCACCAAGCTTAAAGTTTGAAAAGCATTTTTATCCTTAAGCGACGAATTTGTATCATAAGTATTACTGACGAAACAACTCTTAAGAACATTGTAGAATACAAAAAAATATAATACCAAAGAAACAAAGGAACTGACAGTAATTACTCCCACTGAAAACAAGGAGTATAGGCTGGTGTTCCGGAATGGTTGGCAGGATCATCTTTATGTCGATATGAATTAACAATTTTTTAAAATAAATATTTTTATTATTTTGAATTATACTGCATTATGTTATTTTGATTACAAGTAAGATATTTAAAAATTGTGTGAGAATATCTCCTAAATTTGATAGTTTTTTTCGCCATCATCAGCATCATGACTTTCATACCAACATACCTTTCCGCATCATGAATTAATTTCCGTAATGGCCATACAGCTCTTTTAAATTATTGCAATCGGAGTTGGCATATGTGTTGTGGTCTCATGTTCATTTATTCCATATCCTTCGTAAAATATTTTATACAGTTTGTCTTTCAATGAAGAGTGGAGTTGGTAAGACAATTCCCTGTGTTAGAAATGTATGTTTTTTTTCTGAGATATGGTGTACTAGTACTTGAGATTATATTGCATGTGTATACTTTGTTCATTTACTATTATCTACATTTATGTAAATTCTAAAATCTAAGGTTTAACTCCCTCCATCGTAGTTTTGTCATTAGCTATATTTGATATTACTGATTATTCGGATTTTGCTTGGTTTTATGCATTTTAAACATGTTTTGCAATTATGGATTTCCTATTTTTGAGTTCTAGTGCTGCTGATGACGAATTAATTTCTGAAATAGCCATACAGCTCATTTAAATTATTGCACTTGGAATTGACATATGTGTTGTGGTCACATGTTCATTCACTCCATAGTTTGATACAGGAGTTTTTTTTTCTTTTAATGCAGTGTGGGGTTGGTAAAACAATTCCCCATGTTAGAGATGAATGCGTTTATTTTTCTTATATATGGCGTATTTGTACATGCCATTATATCGCATGTGCATGCTTTGTTCTGACCTTTTATCTAAATTTATGTAAATTGTTAAACCTAAGGTTTAACTCCCTCCATCGTAGTTTTGTCCTTAGCTATATTTGATATTACTGATTATTAAAATATTGACTAATACCTCTACATGATAACTCGAGATGTCAAAATTATAAGACAAGCGTGATGATTTCGCGTATCCATTTTTTCGATATTTCTTCGGTTTGATGATGTATATTGTTACATTTTCAATATACAATTCATCAGCACTTGATAACTTGAGTGTCATGCCTGTTATGCTTTGAATAATCAAGTATAGTTCCATATAAAAATCAAAGTATTTTACAATACGGTTTGCCCATGTGAAATTTAATTTTCAGAAATTTTGGACTTATTTTAATGTCTATTCAAAAGTAAATTCATTCGCAAAAAGAATGTTTCAAAAGTGTTTGTCGTTATGGTTGTAAAAGAATGTAAGCTCCTCATAGTTTCTATGTTGACGTAAGTGAGTTATCTGCCATTTGGTACATTAGTGTTCAAAAGTATTTCCATAAGCGAAATTTACCTGTGCATTTCTTGTTCAACCGGCCTCTGTTTAAAACATTCTACAGAATTCATTCCTGAGCCGGTATTCATTAAATTTGTTTTGATAAAAGAGCTTTAAGGAGAAATGTCAATTATATAGGAAGTATTATTGCTGCATAAAATTTATAGACTGCAGAAATAAGTTTTGTTAAGAAGTGGAGTAATAGAAAACGATAGAGAAAGGGAGGTTTGGGTACCCATAAACCGGTTTAACCCTACCGTTGACTTTTACTAAGTCCGGTTATCCCGAGTTCCTATCGTTATTTACCTTTGTCTCTAGTCTTGTTATGTGTTTTTTCTATTGCAGTTCCCCTGTTGATTGTTGCATGTGATTGTAATTTTCGGGCATTGTAGGTGTTTACTGTTACCTTGTCTTTATAATTTTTCAGGAATTTTATGCATACAATTGAAATGAATGGCTAATGAAAAAATATGCTTTGCGCGGAAAAGTTATCGCAGAACTAAAGTCAATAGCCCAAACAAGAAAGCAAATTTGGCACATTTTTTTTTGCAATACACTCCAACAAAAAATTCAAGTTTGCTATTTTTCTGGAAACAGAAATGCAGAGCCAGAGCCATTCCTGGGGTAGGCATTGAGGGCGCGCCCCTTTACAATATCTATAAAGACGAAACCATGCTTCAGACAAACATTCGTATTCTACTGCCGTTGTCGATTATTATGATAAAGATTGCCTTTGTTTGGGTTCTATTGCTGCTGATGAGGAATGAATTTCCGAAATGGCCATACAGCTTATTAAAATTATTGCAGTTGGAGTTAACATATGTGTTATGATCTCATGTTCATTTACTCCATATCCTTTCGTTAAATATTTAATACAAGAGNTTTTATTGCAGTGTGGAGTTGGTAAAACAATTCCCCGTGGTACATGTAGAGGTGTGCTCTTTATTTTTCTTAGATATGGTGTACTTGTACATGAGATAATATCTCATGTGTACACTTTGTTCAATTACTATTATCTAAATTTATGTAAATTCTTAAACCGATTGATTAACTCCCTCCGTCGTAGTTTTGTCCATAGCTATATTTGGTTAAATGCATTTTAAACATTTTTTGAAATTATGGATTTCCTTTGTTTGGGTTCTAGTACTGCTGATGAGGAATAAATTTCCAAAATGGCCATACAGATCATTAAAATTATTGCAGTTGGAGTTAACATATGTGTTATGGTCTCATTTTTATGTACCCCGTATCCTTTCGTAAAAGATTGTAACTCAAAACAACCACACATAAATAAACACAGCATTAACGCCATTCAATACACTGAAATATTTACTACTTCTAGGGGATAAATTTTGACAACAGTCGACATTTTGAAATTTAACATGAGTAGTCAATTCCAAATTTTATTTGCATAATACTACACCTTAATCACCGAGTATCCTTTCGAAAAGAACAAAAAACAATAAATTTGTTCTCGTTTTCTTTTTAATATCTGCCATTGGTTTCATGTTGTAAATGATTTTTTTATCCTTTAGATTGCAGACATAATCCATGTGTGCATGGATCTTGTACAAACTCAAGTCATGGATTTACTTGCAATTGTAGTTTAGGTTACACAGGTGCTAGCTGTAATACAGGTAAAGTATAATACATACAAAAAGTTTACATACTACAGTTAAACAATTTTCTTGGTTCATCGGACAGATGAATCGTAGGAAATAATGTTGTTTTATATTTGTTTTATTGCTGTTTGTTTCTTTTTTTTTCCTTGTGTGTGTGTGTGTGTGTGTGTGTTTTGGTGTTTTTTTTTTATTTTTTTAATCTTGAAGTTAGAATTAGTTTTCGGCAAACGAGTACTGGAGCGAAACGAATAAAATTCTGAAATCAGAAATCAAAAACACGACAATTCTGTTTCACAGAAACTACATGTATAATAAAACACTATATCAAAAACTGCTTAGGTAGGGATATGTTCAGCCTTATGTTAAGCCTTTGTTACTTTTGTCTCATTAGAAATTCTATGGCCGTCACCACGACGTCAAAGATATGAAATGTCGGTTTACAAATGAGAATATTTTAAGCTAGATTCACGTCTTCCCGGAATTGACTTTACCCAAGATTGACCCACTGACAGTGTGACAAGTATGCCGAGGAGGACAAGTTACCCTTACGGAGCACCTGTTATCACTTCTTTTTGGATTTCACTATTAGTGTTTTAGTTTTTGATGTTGTGTATTTCATGGGCATTTAGTGTCTGTAGTCTTCTGTCTTCTGATTTTCTCGTTTTCGCCTTGTCTCTCGACTTGATTTGTGTAATTTTGTGTTGTGTTTTTACGGTATTCTACTCCATTTTTAGTTGCACAGCATGACAGAGGCCAAGCATATGAACAGATAAGAACGAAAACACCACAAATTAATGCACTAGCAGTGTAAACCCCTTCAAAACTACAGATATTAGGGTAAGAATGATCTGCTTCATGTGTGGCACCTGTCAAACTACTAACTAAACAGTCCGGTTTTGTTATGGTCGTTGTCTGTTTTTGGGTAATAAACTGATTAATTCATAGTCAAACATTGTGTTGTGCTGCATAGTCCAAAAAACTAATTATCATATAATAAACTTTAAGTTTTAAATCTATCAAACATTTGTCTAATTTTCTCTTGAATATTTAAAATAAAATCTAACTCGTATTGTTTCAATAACGCAACTTTTAATTTCCGTCAATTCAGTTTGTTGACTTTATCTTATCCACTTCTATTGATTTTTCGTCAAGAACCGTATTCCTATAGTGTTCTTTGGTGCATATAGTGAAAATTGCTCTTGCCTTCCGGGTTTTCACTATACGCACCAGAAAACATTATATGAAAACAGTTCATTTTCAGTTCTTATAATATTAAATTTCATTTATTCCTCTAATTATATTCCATTATTCTTTTGACAGTTATAGATCGTAAGTAAAACTTATTTTTATTATATATAAGTTTTTTTTTTCTAAAAAATAAATATCTATTAAGAAAAAGTGCAAAGGACAAATTAGAAAAGAACATTGTTCTATCGAAATCTGCAAAATAATTATATAATTCACGAGATAAAATTTTCTGTTTCATATTTTTCAACACTCGTTATGCTTGCATTTCATGAAAAACGTGTCGGGTAAAATGCGAAATACAAATGGAAGTTTGCATTGATTTCCAAGTTATTTTATATGTACTTTTTAGTAGAACATCGGCAAACGAATATCGAAGCAAAATGAGAAACGATCAAAAAAAGTTGTTTATATCATAGGCTTTATGTTGTACAACAATTTGTAATTGGTGAAAGGACATAATGTAAATAATAATTAAATACCGAACTTGTTGTAAATTTAGTTCTTGTATATGGTCATTTCGACATCTTTATGTCCCTTCAGTGCAAATAAAGTCTAAACATTAGGAAGACCATAAACTGTAAAACTGATAGAGAACAAATCACCAATATGATCTGAATAAAAAGCCAAAATGAGTTAAGGGCAGAGCTTTTCATGAGAGAGATACTCTCAATATATCAACAATATTTACATAAATTGAGATTTTAAGCATCGAAGTGAGGAATATCCCTTGATACCTTAAAATCGGGCATATTGTTATTTCGGTCACTCATTTTGTTTGCTTACATCTTGCACGTGATTTCCGCGATTACGTCATTTTTGTCCTCGTGGTAACTTGTGTATCTCAGATTACTTATTAACGCAATATTTGAGATTTGTAAAGGTATATATTCAAAAAAAAAAATAATATATCAGCAGAAATTTTGCATACTTACCTATGCCCTTATTTTACGCAACTTCCAGGGGATACAAATTAGCACGATCTGTGTAAACACAGTTTACTGTCGGCCATTGTTTATGTTGACATTCCATTCTACGTCATAAATTATGCGGTTGACCTTTTGAGACCAATCATATTGTATTTTAACGTCAAAGAAATTACCAAACACCTGCACCTAATTATGATTTTTTTCCACGAAAATGCTCCCAAAATGTTCTAAAACACCATTTCAATGGGCTGAAATGGAGATTAATTTTGAAATGATTTCTAATAGATGTAGGATATATTTTGAAAAATTCAAATGGTCAGCAAAGCAAACAAAAGAATTGAAGTTATTATTCCAACAAAAATATTTAGATAAGCTTGGCCTATATTTTTCTGAAAACCTACAAAAGCCATGTGACCGATCTTATGGTACATGATAAATCCGCCATTGTTATTTTGCATGCCGAGTATGTAGGTCAAAAGTCAACAATTAGCACACCTTTTCCGAAACGGCAACAACAAGCAACATTCTGAAGTATTCAACTTTCTAAACTTGCATGATGTAGAGAGAAAAACATTCAATGGAAGAAAAACATTTCCAAAAATTCTTAGGTGCCCGATTTAACGATACTCGGGGATTCTTGGCCGGTGAATACCTTCAGGGACTAAAAGTCCACCAGCATAGGCGTCGATCCAGTGGTAGCAAATATCTAATTACAGAACTTACTGTAAATTTAGGTAAAATATGGAGTAAATGCACATGAGACAAATCTCTACAAATACATGGTAAAAACAAGCAAAGGAACAACGTATTTATTGTTGTTCTTCATCTTGTAGTCACGATGAGGTCATCAACAATGAGCTTTGTTCATACCTCATAGTGAGTTCAAGATGTTCTCTAGCCCTGGTTTGAGCGGAATTGTTTGCTAAATGGCGAACAACGCTACATCCGTGTCTTTGCTGGTTATTGATGCGGGATTCTCTAATTTCTAGCAACTTTAACCAAACGCCTGACTGGTGTGATAAAAACATTTCTCGTCTCTAGTGAGAGAAAAACTCGCGTGGAATTTCCTGCCAAATCTATTCGGAACATTAACGTTAATTATTAACTTTCTCGCATCTTGTAAAATAAATTTTTAAATGTTTAAAAACTCGGCAAGCGTCGTTTTCAAACATTTACAAAATTTATTTAACTCGATGTGAGAAATTTCATCATCAACTTAGTTCTCGTTGTAGAAACTATATTTGTCAACAATCATTAATTGAACTGGTAAAGTGCTCTTACAATCTTAAATAATTCAATGTTTTAGATTGTGCACAAAATCCATGTGTGTATGGAACTTGTACAAACTCAGTTCAAGGATTTACCTGCAAATGTAGTTCTGGTTATACAGGTGCCACATGTAATACAGGTAAAAAATAATGTAAAGATTAAATATATATGAGTTGATCAAATTAAAATTTGAAAATGTTTCTTGTTCTTCGTTTTCTAGTAAAAAAAGTCAGTTCTCTTAATTTTCTGATCAATTGATTGTCAAACAAATGCAGTGCACCCTAAAACCATTAACATTTTTCAGTGTTATTTCAACTTAATACATTAAATGATAAAAACATTATGGATTTAAACTCAAATTGTGGCCATTTCGTCAATTTATTTTCCATCAGTTTAGTCGCTGAACTTGATTAATGTAATCCAATACAAGTATGGTTTTCCACTGCAGTTTTTTGTCTGTGCAAAATGTAAACTGATATATTCCAAATTGAGAACAAATAATAATAAGGGTTTAAAGTTTTTGTTGGTGTCATACGGGAAATTAAATAAAATGTCAACATCTTTTCAAATCAGTGAATACCAAACAATTCCAATCATCGAATCAGAGGAAATTCGAATATTTGAAGCAAACATATCTAATTCTCCACATCTATAATTGCTTCAATTATCTTGATTACATTCTCATCTCTATTAAGTTTAGGATAATACGCTAATACTAAAATCTTTATGGCAAAAAAATTATCTGCAAATGAAAACATTTTCAGCTAGGTTTCAAGGATTTGCAAATACCGGTTTTGTGGTAAGAGAAGTAACCTATACCTTGGAATTTAATTGGTGTTGTTAAAGGGTAAAAATGACACTAACTAATCGGCTTCCAAACATATCTTTCAAACCAATATATGCCTCGCTGACAGTATGCCATATACGGGACAGGACATACTAATCCTCCCGGATCACATTGCATCACTGTAGGTTTTTATTGGAGTTCATCAAACTGTAAGAGGCTTAGTTTTGAATTTGTGTGTTTTGGAGCTGTCTTTTGTTTTTCTTTTTCTGTATTTACAATTTCATCATCTTTCCGGATTTTAATTTTAATTTTTTTTTTAACAAAACTTAATTTTTCCTCAATTATATCTTGTGATATCGAATTTACATCATTATCCGACTGTAGTCAGTATTGGTAAAATACTAATACTTTCATTTATGTAATCGATTTTTTTTTATTTTTTGTTTGCAGCTATAAATTGTAAGTAGACTTTAGCGGACGAATGGAAAAATAATCAAGAATTCTAAACGTACAAACTCATTTAATTTGAATATTTGAAACATATCAGTTTTGGTAAATTTTATTTTAAACTAAGAAGTACTAAGCTTTTTTATTATATCCTAATTAGTGTATCTTTTGATAATGATGTAACAAATGAACAATGTTTATGATATAGACGTTATCACAGCCAGTATCAAAAGTGACCACCTTGGGACGCGCTGGATGGGCTCTTATATTTCTATTGTCGACAATTCATGAAAGTATACAACGAACTTTATATAAAATTAAGATAAGGTGAAATTTCTATTTAGTTTGTTTGTTGCGATAATTAATGTAGAGTATTGCATTTATCACATGAAATGAACGCAAACATACAGTAGTGCTAAACCATAGCAATTCGAACGGGATGTACTGATGTTCTTATACCACTGCTAGTAAAATTTTAGTGCTGATATTATCACCCAATATATTGAGAAGAACTCGTACAAAAACCAGATAAATAAAATTATTATTTGATAATTGCTAAGGATATTGCTGACATCTTAAGATTACAAATATCATTTTAGATTCACCAACCCAGTAGCCAGTACTTCGGTGTTGGCCCTAAAACCGATTTTATTTGAAAACTTGCGATATCTTAATTTAACAAAATTTTGATTAAACTAAGGAGTATCTGCCTCTCGCATAGCTCTGTCCTTAGTTGATTTTTGCTTTACTATTTAGATCCTCTAACAGCTTTTACACATATTACGGTATAAGGATTTCCAAATTTTTTATTTGATCTGCACTGAGGAGACATAAGATGTAGAAATTCGCATATGCAGAAACTAAAGAAACTAAATTAACAGTAACTTCGGTATTTTGTTATTCATTTAGACTGTCATTCAAACCCCTGCAGTTTCGGTAGTTGTTCAAACTCTGCACAAGGATTTACCTGTACCTGCAATACTGGGTATACTGGGACAACATGCAATATTAAAGGTACGTATAAATGAAAAGTAATTTATACTGCAATCTCTCTATTTTCGTAAGTAAACTACATTGACTGTATAAAGATAAGTGATCTTATAACACTTTCTCAATGACGTCAACAATATGTTTCCGTACAGATCGTTCCATGACGTTGTAAGAAAACATGGATTTTTCAAGGTTACGACGTCCGCTTCACTTTTTAAATCATCATTTTTGCCTATAAAATTTTCCTAAAATTCGCTTTATTTATGTTGCAGTTTAAACACAATAATTTTACATTGACTTTAAATAAACTTTATATAAGGATTCTGCTCAGAACAGTGAAAGTGCTCGCCACAGGCTCGCATTTTCCCGCGTTTCTAAGCCTCATTCCTTATATTGTGTTTATGTCAAGTCAATGTTCTGTTATTGTCTATATATATTTATACCTCCAAGAACGTATCTTTTTGTATTGAATTACTTATTCTATTGAATAACAAATCACGTAAAGAAAGTACATGCTCTTCTGCATTACTTGTTTTCCAGTGCTGAGATAAACAAGAATGAAAATAATTTGTATACAAAAATATGCAATAGTAAAATATACAATTGTTAAACTAGCTTTTTACATCATTTTAAGACGAATCTTTATGCATATCGTATTATTATATGTTGCAGCCTTTAGTAGTGTTGAAAATAAATTTTGCATTTTGTTCAAGTTTTTTTTTTACAATTGTCAATTTGCATATTTCATGGTAATATTGTGGAATGTCAAAACTGTTTGTGTTATTTAAGTTGTATTGTCTCCAAATCTGTTTGATTTTGTCAAATGAATTATATTTTAAACTTTCATTGACTTCAATACAGCTGTTTCCGGATTTTGCTTTTGATTGAAAGTGTGATATTTTATAATGTCTGTTAAATTAATATCATAAATTGATCTGCACTGAAGAGATCTAAGTTATCAAATTACGCATATGCAAAAACTAAATTAACAGTAACTTCTGTATTTTATTATATAAAAAACAAATTTCTTACATATATTTGACTTGAATACGTCAGTTAAAAAGTATATTAAAACTTAGCATTTAAATTGTAAAAAATTGCCCAAAAATTGGACCAATTTTGCCGCATTGTATCAGAATATTTCTCAAATCAACAAAGGGTTCTAAGGGCATGTATGAAATTCTAAATACTAAATTTCGCTAACCACTGACGATAAATAGTCTAGAATTATGATCAATAACAACCTTGAATGGAAACAAATCTATAAACTACCTTTTATTACAATAAAGAACTCCAAATTCCACAAAATTTTATTAAAAAAAAACTAATTTTTAAAGAAGATAAAGGTAAAACAGAGTATCAAATGTGATTTTGGCCAAACAAAGTATGAAATGGTATTTCTATTAAGATGAAATAGAAAAAGTTGAACATATAATCTGGTTTTGTCCAAAGTCTCGATATTCGAAAATCATATTGAGCATTATTTATTTAAAGAAATCAAGTATTAGTGATTTATATATATATCCTGATCCACATACACTGTTTGTTCTTATCATTTTTTTTTATTTTGTGAAGTTAAAGCAAATTCTCAATTAGTTAATACACTAATAGTTTTCTTATACCTTCTTATATGTACAATTATTGTATTTATCTATATAATTGTCACTATTATTATAAAATGCCTTTACACCAATAAAACACTGCAAAACGATAAATGTGAAGGAATTACATGAAAAAAACGTAGGGATTTTTTTAAATAAAAATTAAGCTGAAATGATGAGATAACGGTGTAAATTAGAAGCTGATCAAAAGGTAATACTCTTTTTTTATTATTTATCTTATTTTATTTTATTATTTATTTTTATTTATTTACTTTTTTGCTTTGTGTTAAAACATATACATGTACCTTGTTACCTGTAAACTTAGTAATGCCACGCTGATTGATAAAATTCCATCTGAAATAAAGGAATGCCCCTATCTCGAATTTGACGAAAATGGTCATTGAAGATCTTATGGTGGTTTTGAGTTGTTATTTTTCCCCTTTGGGTCGTTGTCTCTTTGACACATTCCCCGTTTCCCTTCTTTTTTCTATTAATTTTACGACAAAAGAGACGATATTAATTTTAGATAATATTTTTTTCAAAACATAACCCAATGACATACCAACCAACTTCACAGTAGGAAAGTTATCTCCTTGACCGACTAATTAACCAAGGTTTCAAACAATTCCCTCTAATACGATCACTTGAAGTTCTNAAACGATAAAAAATTTATGAAAACATTGTGTGGCAAAAATACTCCTTTCATTTAGATCTACATTTATGGTTGGTCAAAAAACTTTTGTTTACATAACTTTTTTGACAAAAATAGGAAACAAAAACAAACTCTAACATGTAATCGTGGTGAAAACTGGTGAAAGACCTTGCAATTGTTCTCTGAACAATTGACCTTTTAATTGTCACTATTATTATAAAATGCCTTTACACCAATAAAACCCTGCAAAACGATAAATGTGAAGGAATTACATGGAAAAAAACGTAGGGATTTTTTTAAAATAAAAATTAAGCTGAAATGATGAGATAACGGTGTAAATTAGAAGCTGATCAAAAGCTAATACTTTTTTTTTATTATTTATCTTATTTCATTTTATTATTCATTTTTATTTATTTACTTTTTTGCTTTGTGTTAAAACATATACATGTACCTTGTTACCTGTAAACTTAGTAATGCTACGCTGATTGATAAAATTCCATCTGAAATAAAGGAATGCCTCTATCTCGAATTTGACGAAAATGGTCATTGAAGATCTTATGGTGGTTTTGAGCTGTTATTACTCCCTTTGGGTCGTTGTCTCCTTGACACATTCCCCGTTTCCCTTCTTTTTTCTATTAATTTTACGACAAAAGAGACGATATTAATTTTAGATAATATTTTTTTCAAAACATAACCCAATGACATACCAACCAACTTCACAGTAGGAAAGTTATCTCCTTGACCGACTAATTAACCAAGGTTTCAAACAATTCCCTCTAATACGATCACTTGAAGTTCTTCATTAGATACAAGTCTCTTGTGGGTAATACTGATCGAAGATTCATTTTTAGCTTTGTACTGGGATGCACATTTAATTTCTTTCCACTGTTATAATCTTTCAATAGGTATTGCTCTTGAATTGATACCAAACAATACCGCAATGGGAGGGGAGGGTTAATCCATCATTTCTTTTGAAATGACTGTACCAAGTCAGGACTATTGCAGTTGACACCTTAACTTAGTCATACTGAGTCGATTAATATGCATTCATTTTTCTCAAATGCAATGATAATTTCCCGCCAGTAAGCCACTTACTACTAGACTGCATTTCATTACTTATACTGACTGACATATTAATAAGTGACTCACCCATCACACATTTGAATTTGTGTCAGATTTCGGAACTCCTCTGGTTTTCAATGGCTTAAAGAAATTTGCACACAGACCCCAGCTGTTTATTTCATAAATGTCTTCTATAGGTCAAATTTAGACACCTGATAAGTTTTTATAAAATTCTTGATATAACTTACTAGCTTTTATACCAAAAAACAAGCCTGATTTTTTATTAAAGCGAAATCCAGCGAAATCCATTTTCCATCATTTTTTGTGTCTTCTATCTCCGTTTAAAGCACACAGACCAATATATATTTCTTTTTAACATTTCATTAAGTCTACAATGCTTAATCAATTTAAACAGGTATCAAGAAATGCTTGATATTAACAACAGCAGGGGTGAGCTTCCTTAATATAACAAAAAAAATAATAAGGGCCAAATATGCAGCCATGTATTACTCCACAATTAACCATTTGTAAAGTCGAAAATTCACAATCGTTTACACATACTTTTTTTCGCTCTGTAAAATAAGACGTAAACCATTTAAAGATTCCACACATGTATATTCTAAGTGTTTTACATAGTATATGATGCTTGACTTTATAGAATGCTTCTTGTCAATCAAGTATGATACCTGTTTGAAGGCCTTTAGCTGCTTGTTAATGTAATTTAAATAATTTGGCAAATATTGTTATTATTTATGACGAAACGTTAACAAAAAGGTAAGATTGTGTCTGTCAGTACTGCTCTTTTAATTTCTTTTCGCTTTCTTCCCATAATTCTGGCCTTTTATTACAAAAGTGTTTGTCCGACACAATAAAGGAGATACTGTGACCTTGATTTTTCATTGATTCCTTCTACACAGATTACCTAGATGGAATGCAACTCCTCTTAAACCACTTCAGGGATTTTAATGAGATAATTCGATGGAGATAATTTGACTTTGAATTTTCATTAATTTCTTCTGCTTCCTAAGTGAAACTCGTCTAAAACCTTTTGAATGATTTTGATGAAATTTTACACAAAGGATGGGCACAAAAAGTAGATACGCGCAAAAAGATAATTATTGACCGACAATATAAAGACGAAACAATTTAACATTTCATTTTTTTTAAGGAAATAAAGGTATTTTTGTGACTTAAAGTTTTTAGGGGATCTTACAATGTAATTTATAATTTATAACATAAATATTTGTATTCCATTAAATTTCTTACATGAGAAAATAGTTAGACAATTTCTATTTATTCCTTTGATTTTAGCAGTCCTATCATCATGTGCAGATAATCCCCTGGTGAATTGTAATGCTTCTAACGTGTGTACATCAAATGTTAAATCACACTGTCCTGTGACGTGTGGCATGTGTAGTGAGTAAACAATTTTAACTTTATGTATGAAGATACTGTTTCAGTGAAACTCTTTTTTTGTGTTGGTATTGTTATGTTTGTTATGTATACAAATACAAAATACTTCATTATCCAATTTAAGTATACGTGTTTTGCAGTAGGTAAGGAACTGGAATTGGTCTCAGATATTGCAATGTTATTATGATATTGCAGATCTAGGGATGTTTTACTTACACATAGGAACGGGTGATATGTAAAAAAGATTGAAAAATAAATCACAGCTCCATTGGAGCTGAAACTCGAAAGCCATGAAAATCTACACGTGGCAAAACTTCGTAGTCA
>MJUU01011564.1:44992-71768 GCA_002080025.1 Modiolus philippinarum
AGGTGTAACAGTTACTGAGAAAAGGACTTGAATGTGAAACTATGTCGCAGATTTTCTAAGTTCACTGAACCATGCAATTGAGGTCAAGGCAACATGACAGGTGTCAGACTGCCGTGTACCCATATAGATCTCACTATAGACCAAATATGACAAGTCTATAGGTATTATAGTTCCTGAGAAAAGGACTTGAATGTGAAACTATGTCGCAATGTTTATGTGCTTATTGAACCATGAAAACAAGGTCAAGGTCATCCAAAATATATGCTGCTGGAAAGGTCATCACTTGGTGGTGCTGTGGACCAAAGATGATGTTTGTATGTATTACCCTTGAAAAGTTATGAAGGTTTTAGAAAAAAGTTTACGGCGCCGCCGCCGTCGCCGCCGGATTGCTATACCTATGTCTCGCTTTCAGCGACTTTCGTCGCAGGCGAGACAAAAATCACTGTTTAAACTATATGCTCGACAGCAACGAATCAATTGTGAAATTTACACTCCATAGGCTATAGAGGTAGGTATATTGCTGCTAAGAAAGGGTAAAGTTTCAGTATCCATAAAATCTTTTTATTTTTGTATTTTATATTTGAATCACACCGCTCAGGCAGCAAGCTTTATCAAAATAGTTTTTGAGGCAATTTCTGACTTTGGTTAATCAAGTAGTAAGGACCTTAGACAGGGATTTATTGATGTATCTTCACGACTGCAATGAATCTCTGTTTAAATGGATTCTTACGAAGTTTTAGTACCCAGGAGTAGATGATGATTGTTTTTCATCAATGGTTTAGATGCAAAAACTGAAACGTATTTTTTTTATAATCTTGTCCGTCGCTATTATACATTGGTATAACAAGGGTTTCCTGATGAAGTTCTAGTATCCATATTCTTAACAAGCTAGTTTTTCTTTCACATGAACAGAAGCTTTATCTGTAGGAAAAATGACTTAATTCTCGTAGAGTTTGGCAAGAGTTTATGTCAAGAGGATCTTCAAATATACTGGGACATCTGGATTAAATTCGCGTATTCGATCGCCGGATAAGGATTTACAATTAATTACTCAATGGATCAGATCCAATTAGATAACGTCCCAACATCTGTCTCTTTCTTTTCCTACATCCTAACACCCGTAGCTGACTCCAGTTAATGGGATTCACAGAATTAAACTTTTTAGAGTAACTATCTAGTATTTTGATGTTGTCCAACCGGATGGTAATTGATTGGGAAGATTGGGAAGAGAGCAAGCAAAATCAGGTGGTTTGGCTTTTAAGTCATCAATTTTGAAATATAGCAACACCAGTTTGTGTTGAAAATGGTGGTTGTAGTTGTTTAATTATAGAATAAGTGAAAAGATTGATCTTTGAAGTAAGGTGGAATAATTGATGTCACTGTAAAGAATGTTGGGGAGATTTCAAGCTTTAAAGTCATTATTGGAAAATTTCTTCATAAATATCTGGTAATCAGGTTCGTTGGCTTATCTGCTGACACGCTTGAACATTCCGTGGTTGATTATATCCCAAATAATTGTTGTTAACTTATAAAGCATTAACAAATTTCACTGTTTATTATGCAACTTTGGTATTTTATATTATAAGTACCTACTATGAACTCGTCTCAAAAGTTCCTTTAAGCAAAGCTCTTGTTATAGGCAACATCCTCAGCTTCCAAAATTGCGTCAGTGGGATACCACTCATGAGTTCGGCACTAGCTTCCAAAGTCGGCCCAGATCATGTAGTAAGAAACTACTCCCAACGAATTCCAAAATTTCCCTCCAAAATGTTCCTATATATTTCCTATGTTTTGGTTCTAGTGCTGCTGATGGGGAAATAATTTCTGAAATGGCCATACAGCTCATTAAAATTATTGCAGTTGGAGTTAACATATGTGTTATGGTCTCATGTTCATTTACTCGATATCTTTTCGTAAAATATATATTTGTAATACTTTACCCAAAATGCAGCCACAGACAAATTATTAAGGGCTTATCAATCTGCCAAAATGTGTATCTTTTTCTAGAGGGATACGATCTACGGCATGGTGATGTTTTTTATCGGTAATTTGTATGAATTTCCTTTGATCTACAGAGACTGATATTCTCAGTATCACCAAACTGGACACTATCACGAAAATATCGGGTCACTTTGAAGGCGTCACGTGCCGGTTGCTGTGCTGACGTCATGTTTTGTACTATTTGTCGTGTTCATACGCGTAATATGTTGAACGTAGAATGCATATAAATTATTGCAATAAACAATAGTTTAACTAAGCTAAAATAAAAAAATTAAGCTTATTTCAACTTTTCATAGAATTTTATTTACCATATTGTGAATCACCGATAAAAGTAATATAGGACATTTTGTTTTTGTTACGGACTTTATCACGGCGTAACGCATCAAGCTTGCCCTAACGGGCTCAGTTGCTACTGGCCGTGATAAAGTCCGTATCAAAAACAAAATGTCCTATATTCCATATATATGTATATATGCGTAGGGTATAAACTCATTGAACCCATATGAAATACACATGAAAACGAGTATCCAATACAATACTTCTAGTGGTATTCAATAATTAGAGTACCAGGGATAAATACTGTTTTTATAATGGACGCAAGTTACCACAGAAAATAATACTAAATGAAACGAGATGAATTTAAGAATGGATTTGTAGAATGAATATGTTCATGTTTGTGATGTTAAAACAGATAATAAAAACATCTAATGAATTGATGTAATCCATCGGTTCCGTTTTAACTATTTTTAATTGCTGTCTGTTCCGATTAAAATTTAATTTCCTTGGTTTCAGTCGATGACTTGATATATGTCAATGTGTGGACGTAATCTTATCATTGAAATCTCCGGCTTATAGATTTTGGTATCTAAAGTATATCTAAATCCAATAATAAAAACAATCTCATTTGCTGAAACAAATTTTTTTTTGTTATATTCTTTCAACCTTGAAAGACGGATTGTGTTAAAATTGATATAACCAAATAGTATGCAAGATTAATTTTCCAAAATGTAAAACCCAAATGCCGTTTGTTTATTTGAATATGAAGCTGATATTTTCACTGGGATTGTTATCCTTTGCTTTCGGTTATAAACTTTTTCAACAGTTGTCCGACTTCTGTCCAGACAGTAACATATTCTATAAAGGTATACATACTTCTTCCTTGCTTATCTGTGCGATAAATTGTAAAATGGATAACATTGAATGTTCACGATTCCGATATGACATAATTGGAGAAAACTGTATACTTTATACGAACAATTTGACAATACCGGCGGATCCCAACACTATTTATACCGGAGGAAATTTATATACAACTGTAGATAAACGTATGTATTAAAATATTTTATTTATATTTAAGTTAGTCCTGAAATTCATGACTCTGTGTACCTTTTTTTTATTTGGACTTTTACTGTGCTACACAGTGTAGCACAGTAAAAGTCCAAATAAAAAAAAGGTACACAGAGTCATGAATTTCAGGACTATATTTAAGTTAAATTTAAAGAACAATAATTTCTTTCAAAAAGGGCTTTATAACCGAAAAGGCCTTGATGTCCATAGATACAGTATGTGGCCAAAGGTGAGTCATCAGCGTCATAAATCCCTGTGCATTTCATGTGAAGACGGGACTTTTTCAAAAATATTTTCAGCAGTCATTTCTCATCTGATTTTCATATTTTGTACTGTTAAAAAACATATATTTTGACTAGAAAAGGGATAAAGTGGTAACCCTTTCGGTATAATTTTACAAACTTTGCACCTCTTCTAACCGATCCGTTTCTCCACTCTTATGAAGCTAAATTCTTCGAAGGACTTCTTCAAATTAAAAATAAAAAAACTATAGCCTAATTCTTTAATTTAAGCTTCCTGTACAGACACTTCCACATTGGCCTCATTCTTTGACCTTCGTCTTGAAATTGTCAATAAAGGTAGACTTAAAACTGAGCTTACGACAAACGTGATGACCTCACTTTTCCAATAGTCAACTTCCCCTCTCTCTGTAGCAAAATTCTAACAGCACCGGCATATGATGTTTACATCTCCCAACTCATTGACTACTCAAGGGTGTTTGGTCGATACAGTGAGTTCCTTGATAGGGCCCAGTTGCTTGTATATCAGGAAACATCTACAATGACTGAAAATTACAGTCACATGCCATGCAAAATCTGCCAGGACACTACACAGTAAAAACACAAACAAGACAAAGAAACAAGAGCAAGCAACGATAAGAACTCGGGACAGCCGGACCTAGTACCGGCACTAGCAAAAGCCAGCAGTAGAGTTAAACCGGTTAATGGGTACCCAAACCTCCCCTTTATCTGTCCCATTTCCCTATAGTATAATAAACATACGAATAAAACCCAATACATGACCACGATCTTGAAAGGAGAGAAAATGATAATACGTAATTTTGAAAGAAGGGTCGATGGGTGCTCGCCGCTTAACTGCCAGCTATCTCAAGGAGCCTAGTCTGCTGGTAAAACACTGTAGCACTAAAGAAGAAAAATCAAACTCAAAACTTCCCGAAGGGTTTGTTCAAGAATCATCATATGTTTCAGTAGACATCGGCAGTATCAGTGAGAGGCCAGTATGTGTGTAAAATTTTCAAGTCACTAGATCTCGAAGCTAATTTTATGGATGCAAGCAGAGTACCTTGTCGATATCCCCTATTAGGTAAAGAATGTAGGTTACGTCCCAGCTTTTCTGGATCTTTAATCGGTTTTTGGCATTTTTGACAATATTCCGTAAAAACGAGGAATACAAATGCCCATAGTAATAAGCTGTTTGCGAGTAACGCCATATTTAGACATTAAATGTTCATATCTATAATAAAACTTCTTAAAAGTATTCAAGGCTATTTAAACAAGGCTATGTTACCAATAAAGTGAAGACATCAATCCAGAATTTTTACGGTGGACATCGCGATCTTGTTGACAGCTGTGGGATAAATATTTTCCAGATGACAACAAATCTTTCCCTTTAAAAGCTTAAAAATGTTATTTCCTCTGTCGAATTTGACTCTCCTTCCAGATTCCACATTTTCAACAAGGTGCCTGTCTAATGAGATGCAGGAGTTCTTACTCTACCGGTGCACCTGATCTCACCCACGGCTTTTTGTAAGGTCTGTGTTGTTCATATTTGAATGAGTGCGTGTCGTCATTTTCTTTTCTGTGCCGTATACATGTTCTGTCTTTGTTTTTCTGATGTTACCATTGTCCTTGGATTATTCGTTCTAGACTGACGGTTTGATTCTCACTTCCGTTGATTATGTTATGAAGGAAGCTACTGGATTTGTCGTTTAAAACCAAGTCTCGACATCGGGTTTATAGATCAATAAATCAATATAATCCCTGCGTTACAAAATTACGAAAATATTGCATTAAAAAAAGTTACGAACAAACACCAACATTTTTTTTTTCACATCACTATAATTGAGGTCACGCCTTCAGTCTCCGACATGTAGTTTTCTAATTAAAGTAAGTTTTGAAGTGTAGTTTTTTTAAATAGTTTATTGTTTTTTATTTATTTCTTTATTTCATTTTATTTGTATTTTTATTTTTATTCATCATTATTTTTTTTTTAATTTTTTTTTTTTTTTTTTTTTGAAGTGCGAAAATAAGACTTTCGCAATTATGTTGTTGTAAATGTATGATAAAGGAGGATGATCGACCACCGCGAATTTAAGACTGCGCGAAATGACATTTGTTAAGTCAATCAAATAATGACGGCTCGAAAATTTTCCCGCTTACCAATAGACCGAACACATCATTCATCTTAAGTTGGTTCAATAACAATGCTGATTTTATATTTTTTAAATAATCAATTTAATCGTTTTTAGTAATTAATATTATTTAAATAATTTGTTTAATTCTTTTAATTTTTGTTATTGCCTGAAATCATTTTGTCTGGTAGAGGAAAAACAAATACTTGATAAAACAAGCAATGGAAAACGCTTTTATTTTGTTCTTCATCTTGAAGTCACCATGATGTCGTCAACAATGAGCTCAATTTTCTGTGTCAGATGTTGTATTAAGAATGATAATGGTGTATTTCTAAAACGCAGCATTCTTTTGTGTGCAATGCAGTATCTTTTAACAGCAGAGTGATAGTAATACTTAATACTGTATATAATTTCAGATTGTAGTAAAATGGGATATGAGTTTGATAACGATACAAACAGCTGTGTCAAAGTTTATGATATTATGCTTCCTTGGAATGACTCACGTGCTGTTTGTCAAAATGATGGCGGAGATTTAGTCAGCATGGTAACTTTGGAAAAATGGAATTTTGTTTCCAGCCTAATCAGTTGTAAGTAATATAATTTTGATATTAACATACTGAATTTATAGGGTCTGTTAGTCTCGTCATGTGACACCTAGAATTTACGATAAAATTGGAATTTGATAACGTTTCCCGCCAAAATATGAAGTTTGAGGATTGTGACATTCAAAGTTTTTGTTTGAAACGTCATTCGTTTTTGCAACTTCTGGCTGCAATTTATGTACCCGGAAGTATCAAAATTTGACGAGACTTTCAGACCCTATATATAAAGTAAGAATATTACAGAGCATCTGCAGCTTGTCGTTTTATTAATTGTGTATTTGTTCTCTGTCAGTTTTTTAACATCTGAGTTTATGGTCTTACAAACGTTTCGATTCTCTCTGCACTGAATGACATAAGTTGTCGAAATGCGCATATACAGAAACGAAATTCACAGCAACTTGGGTATTTAATTATATTTTATCATTTTTGTCGATGTTTTTGCTTGTTGACTGCTAGTCCCCAAGGGTATTCACCAGCCCAGTAGTCAGTACTTCGGTGCTGACTCGAAAGCTGATTTATGTGGAAACTTGCAATATCTAAATTTTTGTAACTTTTGCTGAAAACTAAGGAGTATCTACTATATGCAACACTCTCCTTAGCTGATTTTGGCTTTACATTAAGATCATATTATCTATTTGTTCTCTATCAGTTTTTTTAACATCTTTGAGTTTATGGTCTTCCAAACGTTTAGATCTTATCTGCACCGAAGAGACATAAGTTGTTGAAATAAGCTTATGTTCATTGTAGAAGCGAAATTCACAGTTACCTCGGTATTTAATTATTTGTGTAGATACTTTTTCGTTTCACTATCAGTTTAATAGTTGGTGCGATATTTAATTGCAAGTGACTCATTCTTTTTGCAAAATGAATTGGAAAAACGGCAATAACAATTTATTTAGTTTTCTGGTGTTTTGATTTCATTGTCTTGGTAATCAGGGGTCTATCCGAGCGTATTCATCGGCCCAGTATCTAGGCTTGTCTAACTTAAAGATTTATAAATTGCGTTTTATAGAAAGTTACTTTCTAAATCAAAATTCTAACCTCATTAAATCAGTGCATTGCAATCGGTGGATGTCCTTGGTATTAAATTCGATAATTATGGAAATGAGCGCTCCTTTTGACTATTTTTAGATTTTGACTGTCCATTTTATCTGATACTAATGCTGCTGATAAGAGGTTACTCATTGAAATATGTGTGCGGTATAAAAACATTTACCATTTATTATCCACTTTGGTATCTTTTTTATTACATTTATGTTTAGAAATGAAAGTCGGTAGCTTTAAAAAAAATGTGTTTACATATTTGTCAAAGATTTGGTGAATAGCAGAGATTTAGTAATACGTAATACAATGTTATTAAAGTTAAACATAAGGTAGATCGAAACTTACCGAAATATCAAACAGAAATTGTTTCGGATCTTTTATTCATGTGTTCCAAAGTGAAATAAAAATGATCTTTTTCTGTTATGAGCTTTGATTCGGTGGTTTTCAGTATATAGTCAAGTAGGCGAATTAACATGTTTTTTTTTTGTTAAGTTTTCATATGAAATGACCATTTTTATTGCTGCGGTCAAGCAAGTGGCAAAACTTTCAATTTAGCGACATTAAGATTTACGCCCACGCTCTCTACCTTTCATGCAAAGACAACATTGTATACATTTGTCAGGTTTTCACGTCTGATATATCTACAATGTAGACATTTGACATAAATGAATCTAACACATTGTGTAAGCTTGGGGTGTTAATCTTGACCTCATAACAATAAAAGTTTTGCCACTTCCTTGACCGCAGCAATATTATGAGAGATATTTTATGTACGTATAACGAAAAATGAAACATTTACGGGGAAAGGGAGGGAAATAAAATTGGCGTTTGTTATTAGTCAGTTTATTATGACGTCACAACAAGTTATGCAAGCAAAAAATTTTCACAGCATTCATCAGGTGTACATTATTCCAACTTGACAACCATTCATCCGATTCAGCTGGTAACAACAAACGATAGAACAAACAAAGCACCTCTCGTAAAACCAAATTTCCGGTGTCTTTCTGCTGTTCAGAAGGTTTGCTTCGACAAAGTCAATAAAGACATCTCTCTGTTTACATTAAACTGTAGATCTGTTAAAAATTAAGCACTTTCCATCTGCGACTTTATAATTTCGGACAAAATTGATTTATTCGCTATAACTGAGACATGGCTAGGATCATCAGTTGACAAAAGTGTAATATCTGAATTGAAACCAGATAGATACAATTTACATCATGTATCTAGACAATCGAAACGTGGTGGTGGTGTTGCACTTGTATCTCATGCGAATTTGAAAGTTGAGCCAATTCCGAATGGAGTCAACTTCACACACTTTGAAAAATTAGATTGTATGGTTAGTGGAGAATAATAAGTTTCGGTTATGTATAATTTACCGTCCACCTTCATCTACAGCGAACGAACTCCGGAACTCTGTGTTTTTTGACGAATGGTCGGATTTTCTCGACAACATTACTGTTTCTCCTGATGAACTTGTCATAACAGGAGATTTAAACTTTCATTTAGACAATATAAGCGATGTTGACGTTAGAAAATTTATACAATCACTCGATGACCATGGTCTTACCCAACATGTGACCGAACCTACACATAAACGTGGTCACACATTGGATGTTTTGATTACGAGAGAGGATGGATCTATTTTGCTTGGAAAACCTTCTACACAGGATCCAAACTTGTTCGACCGGAAGGGGAATTCAACATGTGATCATTTGGGAATTTCCTCTCGCCTCTATATATCAAAAAATCAGAAACGACGAGAAATGGTAATGTTTCGCAAATTTCGAGACATTTCATAAACTGATCTAACTCATGATATCAAAGCATCACCGACATTGCAAAATCCAACAGGCATCGTCGACGATTTAGTGACTGTTTATACATCTGATATCACTCGTATTATTGACCTTCATGCTCCAGTACAATCGAAGCAAGTGACAATTAGACCAAACACCGAATGGTACACGGACGAACTGAGGGTGGCGAAACGTGAGCGTCGTCAGGCCGAGCGTAAAATGCGAAAGACGAATTTAACTATTCACAAAGAAATCTATCGAGAACAATGTAAAATTTTAGATCAACTTTTGTTAAATAGTAAGAGAGACTTCTATTCAAACAAAAGAGCTGAGGCAGGAAGTGATCAGAAACAATTATATAAACTCACTAACCATCTGATGGGAAATAAACGTGAAGTAATATTACCTTCTCACGATAGCGAACAACAGCTTTCAAACATTTTTGGTGATTTCTTCACGGGAAAAATAGAATCAATTCGCAACGATCTATGCACAGCAAACGAAATAAATAATTTAGATATACTTAGGGCTGATGTCAAATTCGAAGGAATTCAACTCACTTTCGAACCTGCATCTGTTGACGAAGTTCGTAAAATCATAGAAAAAGCTCCTTCAAAATCTTGTGAATTAGACCCTGTTCCGTCTCATCTACTTAAAAAAATGCTTAGATGGTGTTATAAACTTGATAACAGAAATAGTAAATGCATCTTTTACCGAAGAATATGTGCCAAAAGCGTTTAAACAGGCTATAATGCGACCCCTTTTAAAAAACAAAGGCTGGATAAAGAAATACTAAAAAACTATCGTCCCGTATCAAACTTGTCATTTATTTCAAAGGTTCTTGAAAAGGTAGTTGCATCTCGCCTTGAAAGTCATCTTCAACAAAATTCACTTCATGATAATTTACAATCGGCTTACCGTGCCGGACATTCAACTGAAACTGCTTTGTTGCGTGTCCACCACGACATTTCAGTAGCACTGGACAACAATTGTTGTGCCGCTTTTGTTATGTTAGATCTTTCTGCTGCTTTTGATGTAATAGACCACAACATTCTATTTCAGCGTTTAGAATTTTCATATGGTATAACAGGATCAGTGTTGGCCTGGATTCGATCTTATTTAACTAATAGAACTCAGCGTATTGCAATTGGGTCTGTTTTGTCCGATGATATGCATCTGAAGTACGGTGTTCCGCAAGGTTCAGTGTTAGGTCCGAAATTATACTGTCTCTTTTCTAAACCGGTTGGTACAATATGCAGACAGCACGATATGGAGTATCACTGTTATGCTGACGACTCTCAAGTTTATCTTGTAATAGAGCCTAAAGAAAAATGGACTGACGTATCAAATCGAATTGAAGCTTGCCTAGCTGCTATCAGGGACTGGATGAGAACTAATCTATTAAAACTGACCAAGACAAAACTGAATTAATCGTTTTTTCTCCAAAACATCTGGTAAAAAACTTTTCGAACTGTCACCTTTCTTTTGATGGAACTGTTGTCAGCGATGTTTCATTTGTCAAAAATCTTGGTGTGTTTTTCGACAAGACACTTAGTATAGAAAAACAAGTCAGTGCAACATCAAAATCTTGTTTTCTCCAAATTCGGAACATTGGACGAATCCGCAATTACATCAGCGAAGATGCTTGTAAGACACTGGTAAATTCGTTAGTAACATCTCGGTTAGGTTATGGGAATGCTGTGTTATATGGACTACCTACTAACCTAACGATGAAACTACAAAGAATTCAGAATACATCAGCAAGGTTGATATCGAGGACTAAGAAACACCAACATATTACACCAACTCTAATTTCATTTCATTGGCTACCAGTACATTATCGTTGTCGCTATAAGATTTTAATGTATGTTTTTAAATCACTTCATGGTAGTGCACCTGTTTATTTACAAGAACTAGTGAATTTTTATCAACCATCCCGTTCTTTAAGATCAGAGAACAGTGCTTTAATAAAACCACCTCGTATACGAACAAAAAGTTATGGTGAGAGACGCTTTGACAAGGCAGCTGCTACATTGTGGAATAGCCTGCCGGTGCAGATAAGAAATGAACAATCGCTTTTATGTTTTAAACGTAGTGTTAAAACACATCTTTTTAGACTTGCTTATCTAGATTCTTAACTGCTTACCTTCTTATTTTATTGGCTATAAACATTTGGTTTTAAGATGTAATGTAGATCCATTTCTCTTATGAGGCATATTTTTAAAAGATTTTTATTTTATTTTTTAAGTTTTTCGAAATTTTATCGCAAACGTAATTTTTTAACTTACATCACTCTTAATTTTTTGTGTGTGTATTTTTAATTGTAATTAAATTTTGCTTTTGAAACTATAAATTTGGGGGAGATTATCTTTTATAATTCATAGATTTGTGCATTGTTATATTTTTATATGTATGTTAAGCGCTTAGTGTAATTATTTGTTAAATAAGCGCTATATAAACATTATGTAATAAATAAATACAAATAAATAAAATACGCCGAGAAAAGAACTTTCAAGTGAATTCCGCATCCTAATCGTGTGTGGTAATGGACCGTGTATTAGGGTGCGAACTACCTTTAAAGAAATAAATTGTTTTTCTACCCGTATGTTTAGTTACAAGATTTATCATCATAAAGAGAATGTCATGTATGAGTCTTTGCAGATGAAAATTTGTTTAATTTTATTTTTCTGCATCAATTTCATCGATATCATAGCAACTGTAAAAAATCAGCTTTTTTAAATTTTATATAACCAAATACCGAACTTACTTTAAATTTAATATCTGCATATTGCCATATCGAAAACTTATTTGGAAGTCCATATACCGGAATATGTATCAAGGGTGAAAAAGGACAAATTACCCATTTGAAATGAAAAGCCAAAACCAATTAAGAACAGGGCTATGGGAGAGGTAGATTTTCCTTACTTTAAAAGATAGATATGTATCATCATTCAACATGGACGCAAAAAATCGTGGTGAAGATACAATTCAATGAATAAAAGTTAATACAGAAATATCACTCATACGCATGAATTTAAAAACTTATTAGGTTTGCAAAACGGGTTTTATTTTTTGTCAGCGTGATCAGTTCTCATCACATCATTAGCTATGATGTAGTGATTGAAGGGGTCTGAAAACCAACAGATCAGAAATTTGATTCCTTCGTCTTAGGACGACCTCAAAACAATCTATATTAAATATAAATAAAATCATAAATACATGTCAGAAATGACCCATTACAGCAAGTGTAAACAATATTAAGATTTATTTTTTATTTGTACAGGTTCTTTGCAGCCATTTTGGATAGGGTTGTGGAACGAAACCTGGTTAACCGGGGAAAGCTTTCAGAATGTATATGGTTTATCAAACACAGACATCAAATTTAGTACTGACAGTTGTGCACGGTTTAGATTTGGAAATGTAAAGAGGATAATGAGTCGACCTTGCGAACGAGAAAGAAGATTTGTGTGTGAACTATTCATGTCTCCCTAGAAATCTTTTACTCGATTACATAGTCTTCACAACCATATTTCTGAAAACTTTTACTGCACTATAAAACTTATGTAAAATCGACAAGTATAAAATATTTCTAAATAAATGACAGTGTCGATGTAAAATGGTTCTGTATGTTTTGAAAAAACACTCAGGTATTTGAAGTGTAATTATTTTTGCATTAATGTTGACATTAAATGTCTAATAATATAAACAAAATGAGTAAAATGAATGTGATGTCAATCATTTTCAGGATTTTTAAGAGTATCCAGTTAATGAATATGCTCATAACACCTTCGCTGCAATTTAAACCCATTGCTGGCGAAAAATTGCGATGATGATTCATCAATAACTTTGTCGGACGTCATTTCGTTTATTCGGAGATATTTAAATTATTCCGTATTTTCAATCAGTTCTTTGCCTTTGAGCTTATGTTTGAAGAAAACAAAGTTGGTGACTCTACGATTATTTTGCATTATTTTAATCCATTGATTAAGTTCTTTAAAAGCATATATGTGCTTAAGAAGATAATCCATAAATTCAGGTTGTTTATCAGTAATGTTTGTTTTGTTTATGTTTTTTTTTATTTCCCTATGTTATCTTTGTATTTTCTGCGGAAACCAATTTGGTGACCTATACTTTTTTAGATAAATGATGTTCCAAATTTACGCCAATCGAAAAGTACGATTTTACCGTTTACGTTATGACATCGTGATTTTTTTTTAATTTTGGCTTGCCATTTATGTAGTCTTTTACCTCTCTCAAAAAAAATAACGAAACTTAATCGAGCACCGTGTAAAAAAGATAAAATGGAGTGTCTTTGAGTTATTTCTTAACTTTCTTGAGTAAAACAACATTTTAAGAGTTTCTCTACCGAACAACAAAACATAACATTTTAAGAGTTTTTCTACCGAACAACTCGATGCCCTTCATGTTAAGTGTTCCTGATCTAACTAACAGAACCTTTATTTCTAAATTGAGAAAATCCATACAGCAGTATTAAAAATTTTAAAAGCGACTCTGGTATATGTCGTATCATATCTTGACAAAAAATGAATGTACGATTGTTTACAAATAATGAGAATGTGCAATTTCAGCTAGATAATACGTCTTGTACTGACAAATTGTTTTAGTAGTTATTTTGACAAAATCTCATAATAAAAAAATATCTAATAAGTGAAGTGAATTGAATACTCTGCAATTTATATAGTAAAATAATTGAATAACAAACAAGAAAATACAGTGACACAATATTTTAATAAGGAGTACAATCAGTTGCTGTAAACAAATAAAAGTCAAATTGTCATGTCATATGTGGTGAAAATAATCCATAGTTTTAGCTAAAGCTTAATAAAAACAACTATTTGCTTCAATAACAATTTTAAAATAGTGTTATGAAAAATGAGAATTATTAAGTATTAAAATTGTATTGTGTTTTCAGTACCAATCCGAAATTAAATTGTTACTGTAAATATAGTTTCTGTATATGACCATTCTGACATCTCATGTCTCTTCAGTGCAGAATATAAATACATATCAATGGACCGATACAGAAATTCAACTTCCCTCCTCGTAAATGACGTTGCGCAATCTCAGCGTACTCGTAAAATACGTTTGAACCAATCACAAACGTTCAGAACAATGACATTCCCATAATGCCGTTGCATTTCTGAATCGGTCCATTATCACCAGACTGATAATTTTGAGATTCCTTGTTTCCAACTGAAATCGATGATAAGACTTATTTTTGTAAATTGCCAAGTAAGCAATGAAGAAATCTTATTAAAAAAATAAAGATTTTAATTTATGATCAACGATCTTAAACATTTCTTTGTCAGTCTTTATTTCTTAATTAGTTGGATCAATCCTGTTTTGTTTAGCGAAAAAGAAAGCTTCCGATCACCAAATTAGAACGCTACGTGTGATGAACATCGACTTAGAATGGAAATAGTAATTACAGTACATTCATCAGATAAGCAGCAGATCTTGAACTAGAAAAGGGAAGTGTCACCGGGTTTCCAAAGAAACGTCGATTCCCCAAATTTTGCACGGTATCTGAAAAGAAATCCAAAAATATGGGGTTGCAATCTCCGGAATTGCCCTCTGAATCCGCCACTGCAAATGTTCATGTAATGATATCCTCTAAATTGTCCAATTGAATATTCCTGATTTTTAAACACTGAAAGTTGAGTTTTATATATTGTAAGTTTGTATATTGAGTTCAGTAGACGGAATGTCAACGTTGTTCGTGTATTAGATTCACTTTGAAAGTGCTATTTCCCTGGTATATGAAACCACGATGATGTTGAATGAGCCTTTCCTAAAACTTGCCATGATTGCTTTGGGGTAGTTTGGCGACCACTTTGATGCCCTAAAAAGAAATAGATCACATATGAGATATGAATGCAGGCATGATACGATAGTGAATTATTTATCGGTTTATATGTATTCACATTTTATAAATATAATTTTCAACAATAGAAACGATACATTTTTTGAATACTTATTTACTGCAATATAAAAAATAGATAGTGTTAACATAAATGCATTTATTAAATAAATTGTAAATTTTCCTATACCCGCTCAGGTTTTGGTAAAATCTGAAAGTATTTTTTCCTATATTGGATATACGTTGAATTACGTTGAACAGTTGTAAAACTTACAAAACTAACATGTTAAATCCAAATGCCACTAATATCCACGTTATTTCGTACGCCGTTGACACAATAACGAGCAAAAAATCTCAAAAGGCATTTTGAAACTTCTCACGTTGTTTTGTTAAATTTCTTGATTAAATATATTACTTTATTTCTTTTTCTCATCATCTTTATTCCACTAACAACATCACGAGCTGTTTCTAAGAATAATGTGATTTCGATTGACATGTTTTCATTACATTAGGGGCCTGTTCACACTATAAAAGTTAATCCGGATAAACTCCGGCAAAATGGCTTAATCCACATTAATTTCACACTGCAAAAGTTAATTCGAATCAACTTAATCCACAATATTATGTGTATTTCAACAAAAAACTGACCGATCTGGATTGACTTAATATGGATTGAATTAATCCAGATTAACTTCCTTTTTAACCGGCCCTAAATTTAACATCGAGGAACTTCATCTGATCAATCGGACTAGACTCGTTCTTGGCTACGGTTATAACTTTGGGCACATCATTACTGACATGCCGGGTGATGAATGCAAAACACATGACTTCAACACTGTTAATCTGAGGGTTATTTATTTTTTATCACTTTGTAGCGCTTCAGATTAATTGTTTTTTAGTTAAATAATTGTCATGTAGGACAAATAATTAGTACACTTCAATTTCATAAATAGTTTGTTTAATATGGTGGTAAATATTTATTCAATAGATCAGGAATCAAGTTATCCGTCTTACTTGAATTTTAGGAGATCGTTTCCGCCTTCAATTTCACGAGAGTTCCTATCTTGAAAGTCCCGTACTGAAAACTCTTAACTTTCAAAACATCCGGTTTCACTCCTTAAGTTGTTCGTTTGAATACCGATATACAGCCCATTTTGCTCCTCTACAGTGCCAAAAACACATTCTAGCCTTGTTACAATATTTTTTTTTATTTACAACGCTCATCATTTGTGATGGAAGTATCAATTGCTTTTTCATTCAAGTACTAATTCATCACTGGGTGTTTATTTCAAGGTAACAGGTACGTAAATTGGAATGTTTTCTGATTTCAATAAAGATTTACGTGCAAATATATGAAATAGATCTGAATATTAAAGTTAAAGAAAATCGGTTTCAGCTATTTAAACAAACCAACAATCTATGTTGAATTCAAGTAGAATCTATGTAAAACGTACAACAAAACAGATCAACGATCTTCTATATATTGTGCTATTTTTAAAACGTTTCAAAAGTTCAATTTTCCTACAAAAATGAAATGTTTAAAAAGATGTATTTTCCGTTTTAATGATGTAGATTTTATATACAGCCACTGAATTCGTTTCCCCGGTAAAAGAAGTTGAATATAGGCTAGACTCACCAAAAATGAATTTCTCTTGATTAACGCGCCATCAAAATAACGACCTCGTCTATAAAAGTTGCGATTTTAGACGCGATTAGAATGATGATCTCGTATTAAGTGATATAAAGCACGAAAACACACCCTGTTACCACATGAAAAAATTAAATCTACAAATCGGAAATCTCTTTGGCAACATCAGTTCAGTTTTACAGAAAAAATTTTAGGATGCAGTTTGAAATAACGACCATTTAAAGCGAAATTTAAATGTATTTTATTTTACGTTCATTTTAACGCAAAACTTATAACTTTCACCGCTAGGGGCGTTGATTTGCGTACCTCTCACCCTTAAGAAATCAAAACCTTCTTTACGTTTAAAATGCTATAAAATTACATGTTTTTTTATTTTCTTACAAAAAGAAGATATTTTATAATTACTGTATGATCTTTGATATGATCGTCGATAAAGAAACATATCACCTACCACACAATCCACATGAAGCTGGACATGATGATTTCAAGGGACTGGAACAAATTCCCTTTGATGTGCATTTTACAAACGGGTCATCAAGACATGGCTTTGGTGTTGTTTTCGGTACTGTAAATAGAAATAATTATTGATCCCTTTAATGCAAAATTTATGAGTTAAGTTGTATCTCTTCTCTACTTATTTCCTTCTATTGCAGCTCACCATCTTCAAAAATCGAACATTCAAGAGTAATCGGGCGAGCAGCCCAAAGAAAACTTGAGAATATTGTAATATTATCTCAGAATATTCATGATACTACTAACAAAACAACGACCAGGATTAACGGGGAGGTGATCAATCTCTCACTGCACAATGGAATAAAAAGGATGATAGGAAACGTACCACAATCTATCAATGAACTGCAAAAGAAAAAAAACAAATTATAGACAAAAGACAAACGTAAATATCGATAGTAATTCGGGGATGTATAATTCATTAATTACTTCTTTTTCTTTATGCGAATGAAAATCTTAAAGTTTTGAGTTTGAATGATATTAACAGAATATTAACAGAAAAGAATCTATTTTGAATGAGAGACACGAATCAATTTCAAGCTATATTTAATCACGGATTTATTGATCTTTATGATTGAATCTCAAAGGATTGTTGTTCCAAAAAGATTTTTTTCTTATTTATCTTTATTTCTATCAGGTGTTATTTTTTCTTTAAATGTGCAAAATTTTTTTTAAATGAAAATGAGATGATTATGAAGTATAAATATTGCGCCTGTCCCAAATCAGGAATACGTTGGTCATTGGCTTGTCATTGTCTTTTTATTAAATTTAAGTTTCTTGAATATTGGATTATTGCGCTATGCGTGTGGTTTGTTTCCTTTGAATTATTCCCTTTTTTACTTTTTGGGGACTTGTAGGGCTTGATTTATAGTTTGAGGTTCCTCATTATGTTGAAAACCGTACGGTGACCCTTAGATGCTTTGTTTTGGGTCGTTTTAACCTGGATGTTGTCTCCTAGATATTTACGCAAATTCCTTTCTTTTTCATAATTATAAATTTAATCCAGAGTGAAAAATTCTAGCTTTTGGTAGTGCACTCCGGCTATCCCGAGTTGTCTATGTTTGTCTTTTGTCTTATTATTTTCCTTGTGCAGTTCCCAGGTAGATTGGGGCATGTGATTGTAATTTTCGGCCATTTAAGTGTTTACTGTGATCTTTTCTCCATTAATTATGTTTTTATATAAGTAAAAATACACTAAGTTGTGTTTCACTTTTTACATTAACACCAAACTTATTCTTTGAAGTCTAATGAAAACACATCTACTTGTGTATGTAAGTGAAACTCATATTAATTATTAGCTCTCTCCGTCAGCAACTCCTAACTTAATACTTTTTCCCTGAATATCTTTTTTCTGTGTTTTGTCAAAGTAATAACACGAAATAGGTCTAGTACGGGTTTTACGGCAATACATTTATATATTTTTTTTTCAAAACAAAAACTATCTTTAAAGTTAAATTACTTCAAAAAGAAATCTAACTATGTATCTATTAATTTACTCACTGCAGATGCCACAGCTCACAGGACAGTATGATTTCACCTTTGATGAACATACTTTTGGAGCATTGCAATTCACAAAGGAATTATCAACACATTGTGCTACAGTCTGTGCTACTGTTGATGCTACAGTTGGCACTACAGTTTGTTGTTGGACTGTTAAAAATAAAACAAGTACAATACCCTCGTTTTCCTTAGGCTTGTTCCCGTTTTATCAGGGCTTTTAATGACAGTCTCATATTAAAACAAAGAAATAACTCAGAACATTTTTTTTATGTACAAACGTGCTACAATTGTTGCAAATCACAGTGAGGAAGCAACATCAGAAATGGGTATTTAAACGGCTGTTGTTCGAGACTACACAGAAAGAATTGTTACCGCACAGTTATCTGGGTATTGTTTCAGCTAGCTTTTACTAAAATATTCTAATGCAGATATGTTATTAACACTAATTTTGATGAGACAACTTCGAAATTTTCAGGGGTAACAGCCATGTTGTAGAGTCAGAATCAATAGTAAGGTCTTAGCGCAGATACAGACTAACGATCTGAGTATTCTAGAAATAAGTTAATAACATTTTTAAAGGTTTCAATTCAATTAACCCAACGCAAATACTTATTAACATGAGAAGAGTATAGTTACAACTGTTTAAGTAGTTTTAAAAGACTTTTACTAAGGTGTTGTATATTCTGAATCTGAATTTTTAATGTCTTAAAATAATCACTGTTTGGTCAGATGAAATAGACCAATCAATCATATTTAAGAAACCACTCAGCTTAACGAAAACAACGGCAGAAGAATACCGAATGAAAAAAGGAGTGGAATTTACAAAAATCGAAGTCCAAAGACATGGCCAAAACGAGGACACAGAAAACAATGACGTTAGACACAGAAAACAATGACATTAGACACAGAAAACAAATTAATTTAAATGATATTATTTATTACCAGTCAACACATCTGTCGGGATACGAATGACAGCGATTGTAACACTTTGGCAGTTATATGTATGTAAGTTGACGATTCCGCATCCCTGACTTGTAAAAATCTTAGATGTTGCGTTGTTTGACATCTAGCTCATACCGGTCCAAGGGACCGTCTTGAATTTACTATAGAGTATTAGCAAAGTTCTCATTCTTGAAGAACTTATCAAGAAGTACAATCGATTTTCCATTGGTTCGTTTTACTATGTATTTGTAGTGACTTTGTCTCATGTGCATTTTTTCCATATGCTTTCATTGTTTAGTCAATTCATGAATTTATTAAGAACTGTAAGAAAAAAACAAGATAATATGACAAAAATCTGAACATATCACTGAAAATATAAGAAAATAATAAATCTTTATATTTACTTTTAGTATTGCATGTTGTTCCTGTATATCCATTCTGACATTTACAAATAAATCCTTGTGCAGAGTTTGAACAAGCCCCAAAACTGCAGGGATTAGAGAGGCAATCTGCAATGAACCATGTTAGATCTTACCATAATACATATATGTACTACTTTTCACAGTACCATAATACAAAGCATAAAATATATCACAGTAAGTTACTATAATGAGAAAAGGCCAACGATCGACTGAATGCGACAACAAGAAATAAGATGAAGAATTTCTCACATGAGTGAAAAACAAATGATTTTCCTAAAAAGGAAGTATAAAAAGGTGTTATTTTTTATGATATTTTTAGTGCACCGTGATTGGTTCATTCGATGCCACATGACTTCTGTAAATATGATGTAAACTTGGTATTGCCATAAAATAGTACATGACATTCTATATTTGGAATCGTCAGGTTTACAACATATTGTATATGCTAACAAATCGAACCTTACGTTTTAACTATAACATGAATAATGTCATAAAATGACAAAATAATTATGACAAGGCAAGCTCGGTCGTCATTTCAATGGATTTATAGACCTGATAAGATAATTTTGACCTCGGACTGCGTACTCGGTCAATATGATCTAGTCAGGTCTATAAATCCATATATTGACCTAATTTTCATGCGATATTTATATATTATCAAAATCATGTATGTATTTGTGAACACAACTTGTATTACTTGAATGATTTGACCAGTAATAGAAAGAAAGTTGTTTCATTTTTTACGACAGAAATATAATATTGTATTAAGAATATACATTTTTTTTGTCGGAATTTATTCTCAATATTTCAATTGGTCCGCGAAAAAAAAATCACAAAAATAACAAAATACGAACCGCGTTTTATTAGTCTTTAAGCATTAAAAATATTATTGTTTCAGACATTACAAAAGTAAAATTGATTATTCAAAAAATAATTTGAACCTTTTCAAGTTTCGCAAGGCAATATTTCTATGAAAACTATTAAAGCATATACTCGAACATTTTCAGTCAGTGGCTAATCAACTTGTTGGTAATTTAACGACAAACATGAAAATTGCTAATTTGGTCATAAACGGTTCAAAAGAAACTCCCAATGACCAAAATCTGTAGTGACTAAAAGAAATCGAATGAAGTAAATATATATGGTGTGAGGTTCCTCACTGTGTTGAAGCCCATATGGTGAACCCTAGATGTTTTGTTTTGGTCGTTTTAACCTGGATATGGGATGTTGTCTCCTTGACATTTACCCCATTTCCTTTCTTTTTCATATTACACAGAAAAATCGAAAAAATATATATATTTCGTTTGAGATAGCTGGACTAGCATACTTAAGATGGGTATAACAATAAAGAAAACAACATATGATATGAACCAAACAAATCTTGACAAAATAAAACCCTGCCCATGAGGATACTTCCAGAAACTGTAAGAATTTAAAAATGCAGGAACAAACTCATTGTTATTGGAAGTCAGTGCGGTGTGAATTCTAAATCTACAAATGAATATTCATCTTTATGAAACTAGCAATACAAAGATTTTTACTTTTTTTTTACTTTACTACCGGAGTTGACATGTTCAACACGGCGGGTGTCTTATAAGAAGCAGGAGATGTTTACTCTAACGGTGCACCTGATCTCACCCATGGTTTTTATTGGGTCCGTGTTGTTCATTTGTATGTTTGTCTTCATTGTTCTTTTTTGTCCCGTACCCAAGTGATGTCCTTGTTTCTTAGTGTTTCCTATGTTGTCTTTGTCTATGGTTGTTTGTTCTTTTGACTGACGGTTCTGTTCTTACTTACTTCTGACGACACAACAACTACCGATATGTTTAATGCAATGTATTATGCATTTATCGACATTACGAAGAATTTCGTGGCCTAAATTTATGCGTCTAAAATTACTTACAGTTAATACCTGTAAAGATAAAAAAAAAACACATTACAAAGACATGATTTTTATCAGTGTTGTATCCTCACTATAGTGGACAGACCTTGTTGCATTTCTTACAATTTTTTTTATTTCCCACCGTTATTAATAATCACTTTGGTACTTGACACCATTGATCAGAAATGCTCAATCAGATTGTCCCTGTGAAACATATCCTTTTTAATGACAGTTATATTTCCCAAACATGGTAAACTTTTTTGGGAAAATACTCTCGTAAACCATTTAATATAGATAAGGTAAAATTGGAAGAATATTTGTTAGGTCATGACAAAACTCCGTAGGTGTAGGTGTTTCTTGTTATATTATGTCTATTAATTCGTTACACTGGGTCCGAAATGGTGTGATATACCGTTTTCTTTTATTATTGGCCGTTGACGATTTCATGTTTTTATAACTTTTACTTTCTCCGAAACCGGAAGTCGTACAAATCTGGGACTTTCATCACACTGCGATATCGGGTAAATTTAAACTTTTAAATGTCAAACTTAAGGGATGATTTCCATTTGTGACCATTACCCTTGTGAGCATATGAATTCAGACATTTTAATAGATGGTTATTAAGCATATTGAAAAAAAAGTTCAAGAAGTCAATGGCATTGGGACCATAGTTCTACGAAGACTCCAATAGGAGTTATTGCCATTGACATCTTTCTGAATTCGGTTTTAAGCTAAAGCTTTTGAAAGGTAATTGATAACATATGTAACATACAATTTCCCGTAATCAGTAATAAAAGAACTTCCATTTGAGCAACAGGTCAAAGGTCATAAGCGAAGTTAATCCTTTGACCTTGGACTTTGTAATAGGAAAAATGTTGAAACCGAGAGCCGATTTAATGAAATGCAGAAAATGTGTCTTGCTGTGATGTGAAAAAAAAATATTGGACCAACCGTTTTTGGTCTATGTACCAAAAATCGATTTTTGATGACTTATTTGGGGATTTTTTTTTTCGTTTTCTTTTTTTTTTTTTTTTTTTTTTTTTTTTTTTTGCTAATAGCGTAAAACCAAATTAAGATACAAAAAAAGCTTCCAGTAAAGACAAATTACGTAAGAACAGGCGTATGAATTAAATGAGGTCAATGTCAAAGGTCAAGATCGGAGCCCAAAACATGTTGATTTTATCATTTTAATGTAATAGACTTATGTTATTCAAGCATTATGCCACAACTTCTATCGAATACTCTGTAAATACTTGAAGTAATTGTTGTTTGATATTTATATGCAATATTGTCATTGATTATTGTTTTGTTTTGCTACAAGACATTCACTATGTTACATACGTATTTGTTATATTTTAAGACTTATGTTGTACGATTTTAATTCATCTGAAAAATAAAATAATATCCCTACGGAGGAGCAACTGATGTCACTCTATTTGTTTCTGTGATTTAGTTTTAAGTGTTATATGTTCATGTTTTTTGTTGGTGTCTTGTGTTCTTATTATGTCATGTCTGTGGTCTTTGAAATATATAATCTAATTGTGCATTTTTTGTTTCTCTTTGGATCTTTATGGTTTTGTGTTGTTGAAGATTCTTGTGTTCGTTAAAGATTTTTAAGTTTTTATTGATTTTTTGTAGTTTCTATATATAACTACCTGTACTACATGTTGATCCTGTAAATCCAGCACGACACTGACATGTAAATCCTGTTACAGAGTTCAAACATTTGCCATGATGAGCACATGGTCTGGAGGCACAATCTAAGGTATGATAATAAATTGACTTTTAGCATTTAAAAAGTTTTAAAATGTGTTATTATATCTTAAATTTGTTTTTATCACATGCTTTAGAAATGCTCAATCCGATTTGCGATTCTTTGCCTTATTACATAATGCTAAAAAAAGTTGCCTGCCATAAGGACTATCTGTAAAATCCAAGAAAATAGATCGAAACGTAAGCATTTGTAAATAGTGGAAGTATTCTCCTGCCTGACACAACTACATTTCTAGGGCCCTATTAAATCTTAACTCTAATGTGGTTCATGATAACAAATATTATTCATAAAATATTTTTTTATGAAGTACATGTACAATATATTACTTGGACACAGACAACCAATCAGAATATGGGTTTTATTGTTACAGCAAAATGAAGAGCAACACGTTATTATTTGACCGACTTTAAACTCGACATTTTGAAGGTGCTCTGAAATGCTTCTCTAGATAGCTGTCAGTGCAGATGGGGAGTATATCAGGGTCAAGGGCTATAGCCGGAAAATTAATTTTCTTTTGTTTTATTTGCACGTATTTTTACAGTAAGTCGTCAAATATACACTCCTTAGCAACTATGAGGTTCCTGTTGTTACGATACAACTAGAGGTATCTGTTTTTGGAGTTTTGAAAAGACACTCCCGCCAAAAAGTTTTCTTCCGCCAAGTCTGATTCTTATAACATCAATTCAAAAATTCACTTCTATGCCAAATGTCAAAATGAAAAAGCCCAATTTCAAAATCTGTTTCAATTTCACCTTCAGATCACTGTTTATAACAAAACTATACATACATCGGCAAACGAATACCACTATCGGCCAAATGCAAATCGATGAGATCATTATCATAGTCGAGTCAATAGATGCGATTTCGATAATGAAATTATTATGGAATCTAAATCAAAAATGTTTATTACAGTAAAATAAAGAATTTTTCAAAAGTCGCACATATGGTTTCAATTATGATAATGATGACGTCGATTCGCACTTAGCCAATACTAAAAGCGGCAAATTGGCAACTATTTGATAGACAATACTTACGATTTATAACTGTAAAAATAAATAAAAAATCATAAACATGTTTATTTTTATATTTTTTATATTCAAAACGTGTATTACTTCATATAGAATGATAGAATTTTAGTTTTTGATACGAAAAATATCGTCGACAATAATGGGCGAACTTACTGTAGGTGAGCCTATTATTGTAGACAATATTTGAAGTATCAGAAACGAAACTTGTCTTATTCTTTTAACTGGTAATTAACTGAATCATTTGAATGAACAAATTATGAGAGAAATAGATTGATTTTTAAGTAATCCGGAAATTGACTTTTGATTACTAAAAGGTCCTAAAAGAATTTACCATCGTAACGGTTTTTGTATACGTATATTTCCTTGTTTTCATTGATGCGCTGATTGACAAAGTAGGCGTGACCTAGGATACTTTTAGCCAATATTTTTTCGTATTGGGCAGTAGCAAATACTGAAAATACTTGGCATACGAGATCAATTCAAACTCATACAAATTACCGATTAAGTAAGAAAGTAAGACAATGTTACTTCGTAAGTAAACTGCAAAAAATGAGGGCGATACGTCTGAAGATTTTACAGTCGTAGTAACATCATTTTAGCCTTTCTTTCCTCCATATCTTGTAAAGTTTTTGAAATTCGTTTAACTTGTGATTTTCATTGACGGTATTTTCAAGTTGAACTAGAAATACTAATGAAAATTTTGCATTTCTTTGGCTATTAACTTTAGGAATGGAAACATGAACACGTTAAAATTGAACTTGACCTTTACTTTCTTATCTCTCTCGAAACAAAAAATTCATCCTATTTTAAACTCACGTTGTCATTAGAAAACAATAAAACATGCAGATTTTGAATATTTCGAGGCAAATTACACCAAAACAAGAAAAACATCTGGATGAAAAATAAGCTTTAACTGTATTTTATAGTCAGTGACAATTTCAGAAATCATTATTCATAAACATTATAACTGGAAAGGTTGCAAGCTGGTAAAGTCAATAACTCTTGATTTGGAAAACACAAAACAGACAATAATGAAAATTGAAGTTTATTGGTACTGTTCACTACATATGAATGCTCTACTACGAGGCTAACTGAAGTAATTATCTGTAATCCTTAAATCTCCTCATCTTGCATTTCAATGCAAAACTAGAAAAAAACTCTGAACAACGCTCACTAATATATACCCCCATTTGATTTCAGAAGTAAACAAAATCAACAAAACAAAATAAGTCAAATGAAATGATGGCAAATGCACTGAACATTCTGTAAATGTTTCATTGAAGGAGAAGTTGTCGCCTCAGAGTGTGTACACCTATGGCGGAAATGACTAACGGACAGACGGACGAACGGACATTATGGATACTATATATCGCCCCGCTAAAGCAAAGCGGTATCATAACGGGAAAGGATAATTGTGCATGGTACATTTAAAAAACCGAACTTGAACACTTAAACTGTATTTAATTGTACATATATTTAACATATTCACTTCAAGGCAAACCTTCCTTGCCATCCATAAAATTTAATTTGAAAAATTTTGTAAAATTCAACAAATCTATGATGATGACCATATAATATTTCGATATCTAATTTGTCGATATCCAATTGTTGAGTGGACAACTTAACTTGATGAATTAACCTTCATCAAAAATTGTCCTTCCAAACTTATTAATCCGTTGAACAAACTTATTCATAAAGGATATAAATACAGCATTGTTATTAAATCTTTACATCTGGTTTTTGTTGGCAAAAATATTGATCATCTCCTAAATGCTTTACACCATAACTAAATTTAAACAATTTTTCATATTGGCAGTATTTGGCATTGCACAATATCATGTTCTTCTATCATAATTGATGATGTTATTATACCAAATCTATTTAGAAGTATTTCAATTGAAATTTCATATGTAAGAAGGCTTGATATCATAGTCAACGGAAATTATGTCCTTAGCTAGCTGTCAGTAACTGCGAGCATTTGTCCGGACAGTACCTGTGTGTATTGTCTTCATGTTTTATGTACTTCAT
>MJUU01011564.1:81566-103536 GCA_002080025.1 Modiolus philippinarum
AAATACAAAAATACCAAAGTTGCAAAAATGAACAGTAAATTTAGTTATGCTGTACACGTGTTTCAAGGAGTAACCTCTCATCAGCAGCATTAAAATCAAATAATATGGAAAGCCATAATCAAAAAATTGTAATTAAAGAAGTACTCATTACCAAAAATATCGAAATAGGAAGCCAAATCCAGTACTAAGGACACCCACCGTTTGCCATACACGGAATGAAGCCGTAGTATTTCTAAAGGGCTAGAATTTTGATAAACGGTAAATTTCTATAAATCGCTAGGTAAATTTTCGTGCCAAACAAATCTATTTGGACCGGTGAATACCCTCGGGACCTCTACAAATAAAATCTAATAGAAGTGACAACAAAAGTCCGAATCGATCAAAGGAAGAGACCAGTAAGGAAAATCCGTATAACATTCGACTGAATCAGGGAAACACAATCCAACACAGAACATTTTTGGCGAGCCGTCATATTCCCGACTTTGAACGCGCATTTTATAAATAAAATGGTGGGTTAAACCAGGTTTAATGATGCATCAACCTCCCGCTTATATGACGACTTACTATAGCTTGAATAAAAAAAGCCAAAATCAGCTAAGGACAGAGCTATGCAAGAGGGAGATACTCCTTAGTTTTGAACAAAATTATGTTAAATTTAGATATTGATATTTTCCAGATAAAATTGGTTTTCGGTCCATCATCGAAGCTACTGGCTACAGGGTTGGTGAATATCCTCGAGGACTAACAGTCCACCAACAGAGGCATCGACACGTGAGCATGTGAGCGTGTGAAATAAATAAAACAGAATTTGTGAGAACTGTATAGAAAAACATTAGTTATAGAAGGCCATATTACGAAAGAGGAGGTGAATATATACATGCACATATATTTTTTCGTTGCATTCATTATAGCACTGGTTGAAGCAGTTTTCACTGCTTGTATGTATTGAAAATAATAATAATAATTTTAATATTTCGTTGCCACTCGCTTTCAAAATTATTTAGTAAGAGATGTCTGGTTTTAATCATACTTTGAAAGCGTAATTTCGAATTTTTATAATCCAACAGGACAAAGGTAGTTAAAATTGGGTCACTTCTTAATGAACACGTCCCTCGAAGAGAATAACCGTGTGATAGAATATAAAGGCATAATGGTATTCTGTCTCCAATACATGTACTTCATTTTATCTTGTATAGTTCTGTGTATGAAGAATGTATACTCACGGTCTGTGACTGCAAAAAAAAGTAAGGATTCAATCAATTTTATGAGTTTTGCTTTGTTTCTGTTGGGTGTATGATTGGTAGTCTTAAAATGAATATAATTGATCTATAATCGGTATAATTATATTGAACAAAATTGATCAACAGTACATTTCTGTACAAAAAAGTTTTTTTTTACCTCTTGGAAAGTCTTAAATTGAATATCAAAAAAGGTAAAGAAATAGCACATTTATGAAAACTCCACTTAAGTTTAGGTTTATTGTTGATATGTAGTTGCGCATATTGCCGTTTGTACATAATATATGAATCTATTCGTTCGATACACAAAGAAAAACGATTGAACCTATTTATAAATTTGCGGTCGAATTAAATTATTGTACGTGTTATCGTTCTTTTTTCTTTTTTTAAATTTTTTTTTATGTTGCTTATTTGCATTTATAAAATTCATAAAAATTGAGAGTATCTGTTCTTTGTTAAATTCAGTTTTTTTATTATTTTCTTCAAAACAGGAAATTAATTTATTTTACTTATAAAGGTGGCATGAAATAAACCGACAAATATGAGCTCTTTAAACATTTGATGTGCAAACCGTTTAATTCAATTTCGACGCATATATCATGTTTCCAATTCAAAGAAGATAATTATCTCAAAGAAGTCACATTGAAGGAGGTATACCTAGGTTAAAGGCCAAAACTCCTTAAAATCATTTGTACGTTTTTTCAAATCATTTTTATAAATATATTTTAAGCTTCTAAGTTATACAGATGATTTTAATTCTTTGTCACGTCAATGTTTAAAAAGCATCAATGAAACTGGCTGCTTCAAACACCTCACTGTTATAAATCTCCCTGTAGCAAGGTCTACTTAAGTAAACAACTTTTTTATTTTAGCTATCTCATATACTTGTGATTAAGCCTCCTACCCGTGCTTAAGTTATCTCCATCTACTCACCTTTTTCACATTTAGCTCCTGAATAACCTCTGTGACAAGTGCATATATATCCCAAAAGACTATCTTGGCATTTCCCATGACCATTGCAAGGGTCCGGACTACAGTCTGCCATACAAATCATCAAAGTGAATGATCAAATGTTAAACAACATATTAGAATTTCTAAGAAAGGTTGAAATTTTAAGATGTCTTAATCAATTTTGACGCATTTTTCATCCTGCCGCCTTTCTCATATATTTTCTCAACGAATTCGTTTAAAGTTGTGAATCGAAAGAAATATCCATAAATCTCTCAAATGTTTCTAAAGGCAAATTATCTTTAAGTCATACAAATTCAAAGTACTCTAATCTTATAAATGAATTGTTCGTTAATCGTCATGATTCTGTAGCAGTTTTAGAAGGAACCATCAGTGAACAGTTTAAACAACGATTTGAACTATACATGATATCAGGACATTAATTCATGTTTAGACAAACTTCTGTGCTATGAAAATAGTTATGTGAAACAAAACTGTTGGTTTCTGTACAGTATATTGCCTCTCTTGATCGCTAACATTTTTTATTGTAGGGCATGTTGTGTACTTCAGTGATTGAACTTTTTTCGTGTTCCATTATTTGATAAAATTAAGCAAATGGTCTTACGACGAATTATGCCTTTTGCAAATATAGTAAAAAATGAGTTCGTTCTAAATACATAATATAAGTTCCTCTTATGAGTATTAACGGTAAATGGAGTACGAGTGTCAGAAATTTTGTAATTAGAATTAAAGTTCTGACATTTTGTTTTGAAGAACACTGCTAATGGAACAACTTGAGCAAAAAATTTTGAAAATCCATGAAGGAATTTTTTAGATATAAGACGTCAAAATTTTGGCAGGAAACAGTTCTCTCTAGAGTTTTCCTTTAATTTGCATAAGATGTTTAAATGCATTTAAATATATGAAAATATAATTGGAAGTTGATTAAATTTTATACACTGTCTATTTTATACATTTTAGAGTGACCTATGACCAAGAAAATATTATCCATGTGCAAAAAATTTTAACACTGTTTGAATGGATAAAACCAGAGGATATCGAATGCTTCTGAAAATCTGAGGCTCGTACTCCCTTAAGAAGGTACTATATATTTCCATTCTGCTGATGATCGTTTGAGAAAACTTTTTCTGTGACTATTGAGGCCTTGTTAAATTTACTATAGGGTCTGTAAGCCTCGTTCAATTTGTAACTTCCAAGCAAGTAGATTGTACCCGGAAGATATAGTTTTAACGAAAATGTGTGACGTTTCAAACAAAAACTGAAGCATCATAATCCTCAAACGTCATTTTTTGGCGGGAAACGTTTTCGAATTGCAAACTTATCGTGAATTTACATAACGAGACTTACAGACCCTATAGATCATGTTTTAATTTTTTATTTGTACTGATACCTTTTCGGTATTTTGTATGAAAACGGACATTTTCATCTAGATTTCACGTCTTCACAGATTTGACATAACCGGATTTGACTCAACCCTGGATTGACACAATGATAGTGTGACGGGTACCGCTAGCGGAGCAGGACATGCTTACCCTTCCGGAGCATCTGATGTCACCCCCGGTTTTCATGCGAGTTCACACTATGAGTGCCTTAGTTCTTAATGTCACTTTTTTTTATTTCCATGCACTGTTGCTGTCTCACGTCCTTGTTTTGTCTGTTTTGCTCTGTTGCCGTTTTTGCCATGCCTTTGGACTTCAATTTTTGTAGTCATTGCTTTTCCTGGTCCTTCGGTATTCTACTGCCGTTGTTTCAATTGATCTTCAGTAGCTGATAATGTCGGTATCACTAAACAGATCATGATACAAAAATAACAGGTCATTGTGAAAGATGTCACGTGCGCGTTGCTGTGTGTCGTGTTCATACCAATCATACATTGAAATTGTGAGGAATGCATATTAATTATTGAATTAAAAGATGTGTTAATCATGCTAAAATAGCTATTTCGATTTATCATAGAGTTCTATTTATCATTTTGGGGATTCCGATAAAAGAAAACAAAGACGCTATGTCCTGGTTAGCTTTCTTGACACTTGCCGTGATTAAATCAGTATCAAGACAATATGTCCTATATTTCATATATTGCGTATGTTATTCTGTCGTTTTGAAAAATATCTAATTATCAATGAAGGGATATGGAGTAAATTCCAATGAGACAAAGTTTCTACAAATACATGGTAATACTAAGCAATGGAAGAACGGTTTTATTGTTGTTCTTCATTTTGAAGTCACCAATGTCTTGAACGTACAACAAATGGCCAGTCTGGAGGAATTGAAAATTAAAAAGTAAAGAAAAGTAAATATTTATACTTACGATCTATTTCTGAAATACAAAACACTCATTACAATTCATCATAATTTTGTCTTTTGTATAGCTTTTTATTATTACACAATGGGATTTTCTTTCCGTCGCATTTAAGATGATAATATTGTGTATCTTGAACATAAAATGAGGCATAGAGACGCGTTCAAATAATTATTAATCACGTTATTAAGGGGTTAGAGCAAATTGGATTGTGAATAATGTGCCAGAAATGGGTAAATGTAACGTCTTTCTTGGGGGATCATTTTGTGTGTCGACATATTGAAAATGAAGCTGTATAGAGCAGCATATTTCCTCTCTATTTTTTGGAACAATAAAGATGAAATACACTATCAGTGTGATAAGATCTATGTCATACCATATAAACAAACTATATTGATAATGAATTTATCGTATATGCATTTATTGTTTCTACAGTAATAATAACCCTCTCGATTCGTACTCGGTATTCAATGCAATGTTCGTTTTTTTATGATAAATAATTTCTATGTTTTATTCTCTGAACTGTACAATATGAAAAAAATAATAATTAAATAAATAAAAACTATTCTCACTTTCCTCTTCTGGGATAAACAATGACAGGATATGGAGTAAATGTACACAAGACGAAGACTCTACAAATTCATTGTATAAAAAAGCAAAGGGAACAACGTTTTTATTGTTGTTCGTTCTTCATCTTGAAGTCACTATGAGGCCTTCAACAATGAGCTTTGCTCATACCACATAGCACTAGCTTGAACAGAATTCTTTGCTAAATGTCGAACAATACCTCTGCATTTGTATTGTTTTGGTGTCGCTCAGAAACGACAATGATAAGTATTTTTTAGCTAGATACAGCATAAAATGTAGTATAAGTTAACTAGAACTATATACATACTTTTTTCACAATTTGTTCCTGTATACCCTATGATACAAAGGCATTTGTAGGACTTTGCGCCATTATAACAGAATCCATATTTACAAGGATACGATGACTGTTTTTGGCAATCTGTAATATTTTTTGTTAAAATAAGATTTTAATATCAATAAGAATTCAATATCAACATTACTTATACATTACTCATTTACTCAATACTTCATTTAAAATGATTGTGCTTTGTTTGCAGCTTAAATAGATAATTTTCTCTTCGGTTTCTGAAAAGTAAATGTGATAAAGTCTACTCCACTAAAGGTGTCAATCAGATGTGGATTCTGAAAAATTCTAAAGATCTCCTTGAACAGCTATCCTCTAGCAGTCTTATCCATTGTCACATCATACAAACTATTTACTTTTTTATTCTTTATACTACCCTGCCACACAATAAATTGAAAACAGTAATTTCGGATTTGATACATCAAACTTTCTGCACTAAAACGGAGAACGCAGATACACTTATTTGGTGGTAGGGAAAAACAAAACATATTTTGTAAAGAACCATACTAAGTCAATCAAGAATTACACGGAGAACGGCGTAATCAAGATGTTGGAATTTTTCATAGATGATATTTTTGTCGAATTAGGAGGCCTTTTTTCAACAGACAATGGGGATTCCCATGGCAACTAAATGCGCGCCACTTTAAGCTGATCACTTTCTCTTTCTTTTCTCGTATGAGGCCAAGTTTTTACAAGGGCTAACACAGAAAAAAACAAAAACATTTAGCCCAGTCCTTTAATTTCAGCTCCCGCAACATAGAAGATGTATTTTCTTAATAATCCAAAATTCAAGGAATATTTAAACCAGATCTATCCAAATGAGCTTGAAATTAAAGGGACTACTGATACATCTACTTAACCTTCGTACTTAGATCTTTTATATACATTGACGACGTTTGAAATCTAAGCTAAATGATAAACGTGATGATTTTTACTTTCCAATTGTGAACTTTCCCTTTCTGAGCAGCATTATACCTACCTCTCCAGCCTGTGGAGTGTACATTTCACAGTTGAATCGTTACTGTCGAGCATATAGTTTATACAGTGATTTTTAATAGAGCAAAAACACTGTCCTAAATGCTGCTTAGTCGGATATTTGTTCAGCCTTAATTACTTTCAGCCCTTCAGAAATTCTATGGCCGTCAGCATGACATTATTGACAGATATGACGTGTCTGTGTCCCAAATGAAAACGGACATTTTCAGCTAGATTTCAAGTCTTCATGGATTTGACATAACCGGATTTGACACAACCCTGGATTGACTCACTGATAGTGTGACGGGTGCCGCTAGCTTACCCTTCCGCAGCACCTGATGTCACTCCCGGTTGCCTTAGTTCTTAATGTCATTTTTTTATATTCCCGTGCATTGTGGCTGTCTCACTTCTTTGTTTTGTCTTTGTATTCTCTTTTGTCGTTTTTGCCATATCTTTGAACTTCGATTTTTGTGGTCATCGCTTCCTTTGTTCCTTCGGTATTCTACTGTCGTTGTTTTATTACAAAATCAAATTACGTAAGGTGAAGCATTTGAATGTAATTTAAAGATGTAGAACATTTTCAGGACCCAGTTCGCACACTATTAGGTTTCAAATCGCGTACCTTAAAGTACATAAAATCCCAACCTTAATGTTAAGGGTTTGTCGAAAATTAAAACTGGTACCATGATAATGTTAAATTTTCTCATATTCTACTATGATTTTGTTAATATCCATTTAAGTTGTAGGAGATGCATTTAATATTCGTTTGTTCCATTATATCATTATTATGAAAGTAAAAAATCGCTTACTTTCTCATAACCGAACTCAATAATATTGGATGGCATTTACCTACCCCCCCCCCTATAAAATTCACACTAGGAAACCTTGTTTTTGTCAATGTCAAAATTTATATCAAAATAGGACACAGATATCTTCTTGTCGTTCTTGCCTTGATGTTCTTGGTATATATCGGTTTTTAAATAAAAAGATTAATAAAAGAAAATCTTTAACTCACTGAAAGAGCCTTGAAAGAGTTTTAATTTTTAAATCCTTCGATTAAATCTGACTTAGTTAGAGTTTATATCACATCGGCGAGATGAGAATAGTTTTAACAAAAGAAATATTTCGGTCTTCAATTCTTTTGTATATGTCCGCAACATACCCATCAGTATACCACTTGAATAGCAGTAGCAATTTCTAGAATAACTGACAGACAATCGATATAACCCAAGACAACCAGTATAGTTTAATATACTTCGTTTATAATGTTTGAGTGTAAGTAGTTTTAATCTTTATTTGTAAAATTATGAATTAAATATTAGTTATGTTTTAAATGCATTTGCAATTAGATTGGCTTATTTCATTGAAGAAATTAAATGTTGGTGATACTCACAGTCAGGATCTGAAAAGAAAAACAATATCCTTTATACCTTAATCCAACAAATGTATCTTATTGTTAAATCAAAATAACACATCAAAAGTATGAAACAAACTTAAATTTAACAGAAATGGTGCAATAGGTCTCGTCGGACATATTCAATCTTTGGATAAACTTGGTATGTCTGTGTTGGAAAAACACAGGCAATCATCCTACGACATTTCAATTTATCTTTTTATAAAGGAAAATACTGCATCTGAAGGACCAAAAATACAATAATATCAAATATTCTGATTTATTTAATAAATATTTATCAATTATGGACTTTTGTTATATATGGACCTGTTGGGTTTATATATAAATATATAATATATTCCAAACCGGTCCATATATAACATATTGACAGAGTAAAAGGTCCATCATTGTTATATTACAAATGTAGTTTTCGTGGTATTTTGTTATATACACGAGTGTCAAGTATAAATAAATACCAAAACATCTGTTATTTAAAGAAACTGGCAAACTTTTTTCCTTTTCGTGTTTACGTGCAGTGCTTCAAAAATACCTTGTGAGAACTATTAAATAGATTTTTATCGATTTCAGTGGTTTAATATCACCGTCCCTGAATTATTAATAGGTTAAAGCAGTTTCCCATACTTTTATTGATATTTTATTCATAAGATCTTTCTCGGTGAAAAAATATAGACTTGAAAATCAAACTTGATATTAATTTAGTTATATAGCGTCAATATGACTTAAATAGAAACCTAGCGTCAATATATTTAAAAATAGAAACATGGTGTCAATAATACATATAAATAGAAACAAAGGTGAAAATACACCAAATTTTCTCCAAATCTCATGACCAATGAAATTGATGGGAAACTTTACCATATGTAATATCAAATAATATTTTATGATTTACTGAATGTATTGAATTATAACTTTTGTTCCAAATATATTCGCGGTTTAGATTCCATTTTGCAAAGGTATGTGTATTGTTGAAATGTATTTGCACATAATTATATAGATTAAAACTATACCTTGACAAAATTGTCCCGTAAAACCTTTCGGGCACACACAGTATCTTGATACATAAAAATTATTAAAGTATCCACCATGTTGGCAACATTTCTTCAAAGCAGGACCTTCAAGTATATAAAAAATACCTCAAAAGTTTAGAATTTTTGCTGATCATATTTCAACATTTCGGTCAGATGTTTTCAACTCGTATGGCTTTACAACAGTCTTTCCAGCAAACCAAATTCACTTAAAACACATGTGGAAGCCAACTTATTAAATGTAATAGAATTATATTTGTTCCGTTACATTCTTTCAGAGATATACATTGCTTTTGTAACAGTGTGTACCAAAAAACTTCATTTTCAGTAACAAAGTTTGATAAAAAAAAATGACTGAATAATAGGGAATTTTATGAAAGGAGACGGAAGTGATGTACAGGGGGCAAAGTCTCTACAAATACATGGTAAAACCAAGCATTGGTACAGCGCTTTTATCGTCGTTTTTCATCTTGAAGTCAGCATGCGGCCTTCAATTAACAACACATACCCCATTGAAAGTTCAAGATAGCAGAATTTATCGCTAAATGTCGAGCGACGCTACATCCGTGTCTGTTTATCGCAGGCGATATCGTCAACAGACATAAAACTAACTGGGAAAGTGTTCTTACAATCGCTGTAATCTGTCGCCCGACAAAAAGACTAATGAAAAACAAGCATGACATATAAACAACTACAAGGCACTCATTGAACCTTGGCATAATAAATAACTAAATACCGAAGTCACTGTGAATTTACTTTCTGCATATGCGCATTTCGACAACTTATGTCTCATCAGTGCAGATAAAATCTAAACGTTCGGCAGACCATAAACTCAAAGATGTTTAAGAACTGACAGAGAACAAATAACCAAAGTGATCTAAATTTAAAGCCAAAATCAGCTAAGGACAGAGCTTTGCATGAGGGAGATACTCCTAAGTTTTCAATGAAATTTACAAAATTTTAGATATTGGAAGGTTTCAAAAATAATCGGCTTTCGGGTCAGCACCGTGGGAATGTGGGAAGTATGAAATGTGGGAAGTATAAACAGGTTTTCTGAATAACACATGGAAATGGAAATTGCAAAAAATTTAAAAAAAACAAAATTTGAAAGTAAAACAGTGCATTTATTTGAAAAATTCTCTCAAGAACAAGTATACCGTAAGTTAAATGTATAGGGAAAACGGGGATTGTTTTATTGGAATCCTCAATGTAGGAGACACAAACTATAGTCTTAAATAAACAATAAAGGGATATGGAGCAACTGCATATGAGGCCTTTCAAAAATAAACTTTCCTCATACCACACAAGATGGTCTTGAGCAATGGTTTGAGCAGAATTCATTGCTGGATCGTCGAGCGACGCTACATGTATGTCTTTTATAGTTTATTCCAGAAATTCCAATAGGTACAAACTGTGCACCTCTTTTAGCCGATCTGTTTCTCCACTCTTATGAGGCTGAATTCATTGAAGCACTTCTTCAAGATAAAGTCAAAAACTGGCCCAGTCCTTTAATTTCAGCTTCCGTTATATAGATAATATTTTATCACTAAACAACCCTCGCTTTGGTGATTTTCTTCATGTTATTTATCCAAAAGAGCTTGAAATTAAGGATACTACAGATGCTTCCATATCGGCCTCGTTCCTTGACCTTCATCTTGAAATTGACAACAGAGGTACACTACAAACTAGGCTGTATGACAAACGCAATGACTTCACTTTTCCAATAGTCATCTTCCCTTTTCTTTGTAGCAACATTACAAAAGCACCAGCATATGAAGTTTACGTCTCACAAATCATTCGGTTCTCAAGGGCTTCCTTGATAGAGCTCAAATGCTTACAAATAGGTTACTTAAGCAAGGGTACGTTACCAAAAACTTTAGGTCATCACTACAGAAATTTTACGGTCGACATCATGATCTTGTGGATCACTATGGGATATATGTTTCCCAGATAACAACAGATCTTTCCCTTTACACTTAAAGTTTGTTTTTCCTCTATCGGATTTGACTTTACTACCGGAGTTGACATGTTCAACACTGTTGGTGTCTTATAAGAAGCACGAGATGCTTACTCTACCGGTACACCTGATCATACCCATGTTTTTATTGGGTCCGTGTTGTTTATCTGTATGTTATTCTTCATTTTTCTTTTGTGCTGTACTCAAGTGGAGTCCTTGTTTTTTTAGTGTGTCCGATGTTGCCATTGTCGATGGATTGTTCGTTCTTTTGATTGACGGTTCGGTTCTCACTTACTATTCCAGAATTATAAGCACTAAACCTAGGTAAGCTACCAATATGCATAATATTCAGGGGTATCTACTTTTTTACTCTATATATATAGAGAAATTTTAAACATAAACATGAAATTATTAAAATCAGTTTTTAATATCGATCTGCAGTAGAAAACCTTTCTGTTTTTTTCAAGTTACATCTACTGAAGTGTAGAGGTTACAGCTTAAAAAGAACAAGGAGACATCGAGAAAATGGGGAGATAATGCAAGAAAATACATTTGATTTGGTTTGAATTTTTTCAAATAAAGATTGATAAAATTTACAAACAGGAAAAGTAGCAATAAACATTACAACGCTTATGTAAAATGTTGGTTAGGGTTCATGACAACAGTGGCAAGATTTCAGTTTGGTTATATATAAAATATTAAATAGGAACAGAAATATGAAGTCATCATTTATTACTCGAGGATATCCACCAACCCAGTAGTTAGTACTTCGGTGCTGACCCAGTCATCATTTAGTCCCCGAGGATATCCACCAACCCAGTAGTTAGTACTTCGGTGCTGACCCAGTCATCATTCAGTCCCCGAGGATATCCATCAACCCAGTAGTCAGTACTTCCGTGCTGACCCAGTCATCATTTAGTACTCGAGTATATCCACCAATCCAGTAGTCAGTACTTTCGTGCTGACCCAGTCATCATTCAGTCCCCGAGGATATCCATCAACCCAGTAGTCAGTACTTCGTTGCTATCTCCAAAACCGATTTTATCGTGAAACTTGCAAAATATAAATTTGGAAAATTTTACTAAAAAAAGGAATATCTTCCTCTTCAAATTGCCCTGTCCTTAGCTTGATTTGGCTTTCTATTAAGATCTTTTCGGTTATTTATAATAAGGAATGAAGAGATATGGAGTAAATGCAAATTGGACAAAGTCTTTACAAATACATAGAAAAACAAGCAATTTAACAACGCTTTTATTGTTGTTCTTCTTCTTGAAATCACCATGAGGTCTTCAACAATGAGCTATGCTCATACCTCATAGTAAATTCAAGACGGCCTCTAGCACCGGTTTAAGCGGAATTCATTGCTAGATGTCGAGCAACGCTATATCCATGTTTTATGACTCATGGTTGCGGGATCGTCAACAAATATAAAATTAACTGGCAAAGTGTTCTTACAATTGCTGTCATCTGTTGCCCAACAAAAAAAAACATAGAAGACAAACACATTTAAACAACCACTATTTTTTTATATAATGGTCTTCAAATGTTTATATTTCATCTGCACTGAAGAGACAAAAGTTGTCGAAACGGCCATATGCAGAAATTAAATTCACATTTAAGATCATTTAACCTCAGTATTTTATTATTATTTACTAGAAAAACCTTCGTGTCAAAATAAAAATAAAAACAGAGTAGGTTCGTGGAAGCATTAAAGTTTTTTTGGTTTTTTTTGTCGCCAATAACACAGTCAGTGCTCTGCTATTGTTTCCCGCCTTTTGAAAAATAACAAAATACTTAAGTTACTGTGAAGTTAGTTTCCGGATATGCGCATTTCGACAACTAGCTAGTGCCGGTACCAAGCACGGATGTCCCGATTTCCTACTGTTGTTTACGTTTGTTTTTTGTCTTATTTGTGTTCCCAGAGCAGATTGCGGCATGTGGATGTAATTTTCAGCCACTGTAGATGTTTCCTGTTATCCACTGTTTTACATTCATTTTTCTTTAGTGCAAATCAAATCGAAACATTTGAAAATCGCTAAACCGAAATAGTGTCAAAATCGTGACAAAAAAGTGTGATCTTCTGTCTACTCTCAAATTATGTCAGGGTAAAATTTGGCGATCTACTGATGCTTCGGTTTACTTTCGGACAGTTAAACATATCTTTTAATAACACAAGCTAATACTTACTACACTTTCTACGAAGATCTGAAATGTAAGACGAATTTTATTTTACTGTTTCTGAAGTTTTTTCTTTTTCTCTGTGAAAAGCCTAGATTTTTCAAAAAATCGTTATTTTGTTATATTGGTTTCGTCATTTGAGTAGCATGGATCAAGGTTAAAAATGTGGCAAGAATACCAACTTATTTAGATTTCGACCAATTGTTTTTTTTTTTTTTCACAAAAAACTTATTTGTATACTCAATGTTTTGTGTTAATACTCAAACAGGTTTTTTTTCGACAATTCGTAATAATGTAAGCCAGATGACAAAGTACAGAAACGAGCTTTAGAACATTTTTTCGGGGGGAGTAGTTATGTCTGTACCCAATACATGCAAAAGAATTTTGAAAGTTATATTTTGCACGAATATAATATAACATTTTTACATATACATACTAAAATGCCGTGGTTGTACTTGACTACAATTCACACAAACAATAATGGTCAGAATCAGTAATACAACAGACCACATGGCACTTAATCTACAACGGAAAAATAAAAAAAAATAATATAGATTTATTTATATATATTTCGAAAGTTTTTGCTTTGTAAGAAATGTTCCCCAACTTCCCCGCTTTTATCCACATACTTGTTATATATGTTTTATCACAATTAAATCTACCTTTCAAAAATATAATTGCAAAACCAGCAATAATAAAAGAAATTCATTGCATTCTATAAGGTGTTTTATATTCATATTTTCACAATGCTGAATCGACAAAAAATGAGATTCCCACAAATTATTTTTTTCTCTAAACGAGTACACGTCAAATACATGATGAATGAAAATATGTTCAGTATTATTGACTCTTTATTTGTTTTCAAGAAAAATAGAAAGTTGAAAAAAATTCTTTAAAAAAGTCATAAATACAACTAGAGTTATATCGTTTTTACATTGTACATGTTACAAACTAGATAATCTTTTCATTCTTTTTATAAGTGGATTGCAAAATCATGATTCAACTGAATCTTGCCTGTTTTTTTTTATATAATTATTCTTTTTGCGAACTGAAATATTTGCGTTTTCCCGTCTTTTACTGAACTGACTTTTTATGAATGATATTCTGAGCCGTATGAAATTTTCGCGATACCTGATTTACAGAATATACAGAAAATAAAGCACACCTGAAAAAAAACCTTAAACGGTATTTGATTCTTTTCGAAGAATGTCTGATATGTTTGTGAAAGCGAGAGAGCACTCTGAAAATTTACCAATTGTGGAAAAATTAAGAAAAACTTTTTTTGAAATGGAAACATATTCATACGTACATTATTGATTAATGGCAAAATATCCACAGAAATACAAGAAATGATGATTTTCGTATTTCCTTGTCCAACTTTAGTGTCGAAAATATTTTTTTCTGGTTTCACTCTAAAGATATTACCAGTAATTATTGTTCTTTCCTCTTTCGTTTTCTGAATGAGATTAATCTTCCTTCGTTATCACCTATCAATTTGTACTCGTGAAATTGTACCACGTGTCAGATCTAACAAGTCACGTGACTATCGTCCTTGTATCATTTCTTCATGACTTTAGGAAGGTACCAAGTCCAATATTAGTGACATACTTAGGATTGAACTTTATCAGTATATAAGCACGTTTGAATAGTTTGAAGCACCATTTTAAGGCATGGAGAGGCGGAAGTCTTCTGCTGTCTTATGCATTTTTCTCTTTATCTTTGAATCTGCATATTTTAATTTATGTTATTATCATATATACTATCAATCTTTCAAATTTTGGCATGTATAAGGTTTTGTTATTTCCAAATGTTGTTCTGACCACCTGTTTATAGTGCCCACAGCTCACTTTTTTATGATGCCAAGTTTTCTTGCAATCGACTGGATGAGTGCTATGTGTTTGTCTACATAAGTAATGAAGGGAAATGGAGTAAATGCAAATGAGACAAAGTCTCAACAATTCCATGGCAAAACAAAGCAATGGAACAACGTTTTTTTATTGTTCTTCATTTTAAATTCACCATAAGGCCTTCATCAATGAGCTTTGCTCGTACCTCATAGCAACTGCAAGATGGTCCGTAGCACAGGTTTGAGTGGAATTAATTGTTTATTGTAGAGCAATGCTACGTTCATGCTCTCCGTTATCCATGAATGTGGGGTTGTCAACAAACATAAAATTAACCGGCAAAGTGTTCTTACATTTACTGACATCCATTGCCCGATAAAAATACTTTCACAGACAATCACAACACTTAAGGAACCACAGTGCACTCATCGTGTCACGAAAGTAAGAAAATTCAGCAAAATCATGAGATGTGGACATAATAAACAAGTGGTCATAATAACAATATGATATTTAAAAAAAAGATAGCCATAATTTGAAAGTATGATAGTTCGTCCATATGATAGATTCCCTGAAACACAAGAAAGTCATAACTGAAATGTATATGGAGCATACGTCTCTTCCACAGGAAATCTTTGTACGGACTTTTTATATATTGTAATCGTCCACTAAAGACTGAGACACTAGTGCTTTTGTCGGGCAACGGATGACAGCGATTGTAAACAAACTGTGCTACTGTTTTAGTTGATCTGTTTCTACACTCTTATGAGGCTGAATTAATTTAAGGACTTCTTCAAAATAAAGATAAAAATCTGGCCCACAGCTTCCGTTATATATATGTTATTTTATCACTAAACAAACCTCGCTATGGTGATTTTCTTCATCTTATCTATCCAAAAGAGCTAGAAATTAAGAATACTACAGAAACTTCCATATAACTTTGACTGTCAAATCAAGATTGACGCCTCCGAACATTCAAATAATGTAATGTTATTACGATTCTAATTACTACAATAAATCAAACAATTTCGCTCTCTTGTGTTTTATGACGTAAACAGGAGGGAAAACTGGTACCAGATTACATTCCTGTCAGGTTTACACATTCGCTCTTTATGGGATTACCCTCCAAATGGGCACTTTATAATATAAAAAGAGAATCGTATCGGTTAACCCGAAAGATGCGTATTGACGGTCAGTTGTGACCAATCAAGTAAAAGTTTCTTTAAATCGGTCAATAGATATCTAGCTCTAGTTTCAACGAGGTCTAAATTATTGACCAAAAATGTTACCACAACGACCAGTGTTATTGGTGATAGTAGGTGGCCTTTTTAAGCGTCGATTTGGAATTAGTCATATTTCATACATATTTTGGATTTTCCCTTATTATAATTTGTTTGGTCTAAATATTAAAACGGAAAATCGTGCCATGTAGTCTGCTTAGGTTTGTCGGTTGGTAGATGTTCTGCTATACTCAATCTTCGAAGAAAAGTTGCCAAATGTAACTAAATACTGAGGTTTGCTCAACTTCACATTCAAAAAAGTACATCATACAACATTTTTTCTTAATTTATAACATATGGTCTGTCTGCATATTTTTTATATCACTGCTTAAAAGAATTCCAGGGGAGGCCGATTTTCCGTGATCAGTGTTTCAATACAGAAAAAAAACAATGAAAAGATATGGAGTAAATGCACGTGAGACAAAGTCTCTACAAATATATGGTAAAACCAAGAAATGGAACAACGCTTTCATGGATGTGTTTCATCTTGAACTCATGAGGCCTTCAACAATTAGCTTTGCTGATACCCCATAGTTATTTCAAGAAAAATTCTTCTTCTATAGAACAAGGTCCCTCAAAACTTATCAAAAGGACTATTCTGAACCATATTTTTTGGTGTTTCCAATGAAAACCCAATACCAAATTACCATACATTCATGCATTTATCCCGACAAAATTTTCATTGAAGAAAAATGTTGAAAATAAAGTCGATCTCACGCTTCAAATACGTGTTGGAATGTAAGGCCTTTTTTATCGAGTTTTCCTATATCCATTTTTGGGCCACTTAAGAAATGATGACGAAAAACATGCTAACTGCGCAGGCTCAACATCAATATGTCTCAACATCAATAATTTCTTTCATAATTTTCATTCATAATTTAGCTTGACTTACTTGCGCCGGGTAACATTATCTTTTTAGTAATTGTATGTAATGACTTTGTGCCTTTGCTTTAGTAATATTTATATCTAAAAAGTAAAGCTGACATCAAATAAGTTGATATGATAATTTCTACAGTCTCATGGTATGTCATTATTTTGCATTCCGGAGATACGGCAAATGGTCAGTTTCATTATGTGAGTATGCTAATGTCAAAACGATTTTGCAGCAACAGCCATGAATTGCTTTCCAATAAATCAATAGCTTCATGGCATGTCACCAGTATACAATTATTACTTTAATTTTTTTCCTAAATTCGTATAATTATGTTAAAATTCTATATTTTTTAGCAAAAACATTTACAGGATTATATGCTATTGAAATAATTTTCCTCATATCTTATACATACAAATGTTTTGATAGAAAGGGTTCAAAAGAAAGGCCACACGAGATAAGAGTTGTTGGTCGAATTCCAAAACTTATATCCTACTGATTTAAAGTATCACGTATTCATCACACCAAGTCACCTCTCCATCATATTGTGACTTAGTGACTAGTCATCGTACCCTGTTCTAGTCATGCAATGATAAAGAGATGAAGGAATTAAATTAACGGCCAAAAGGATAACAAGTAAATGCAAACGAGAGAAAATCTCTGCAAATACATGGAACAACCAAATAATTGAACAACGCGCCTTTGATTTTTGTCTTCTTAATCAATGATCGGTTATGGGGTAAATGCACATGAGACAAAGTCTCTACAAAAAAATTAGTAAAAACAAGCAATGGAGCAACGCTTTTATTGTTGTTCTTAATCTTAAAGTCCTTCAACAATGAGCTTTGCTCATATCTCACAGTAAATTCAAGAAGGCTCCTAGCTCCAGTTTGAGGGAAATTCATTGCTAGATACATCCATGTTATTATACGTCTTGGATACGGCTTATCGTCGACAATCATAAAATCAACTGGCAAAGTGTTCTTACAATTGCTGTCAACCGTTGCCCGACAAAAAGACGTAAAGAAGACAAACACATTTTAACAACCACTATTTTTTATTAATGGTCTCCCGTTGCCCGACAAAAATATATATATACCAAGGAATAAAATCATGAGATGTTGGCACAATAAACAGTTGGTCAGAATAACATTTTGAAATAACAAAAATATATAATGCCAAAATTTGAAAGTATGATAGTGTTTCCATATGAGATATTCTCTCAAGAACAAGTACACCATAACCAAAATGTATAAATACATCTCTTGCACGGAAAGTTTTTTTTTTTTTTTATTTATTTTTTTTTTTTTACTGAAACCTTTCTACAGCTTTGGTTAACTATATATCAACTATATATTTTAATAATTCTGCATACAATACACTGTTTGTAAAAAAATGAATAATAGAATAGTTTGAATAGACGTGCAGGGATTCATATATACAAACATTAGTTTCCATTGACAGAAAATTCAATTATATTCCATAAAGTTTTAATTTAAAAAAAACGTACTTACTTAGTCCATCAGTTAATAAGATTCTGACTATAGATAAAATGTGTCTGTATTACAAAAAGGTAGCTTTCGTTCAAAATATTAATTCTTATTTACATTATAAACAAATTCTGTCTGCTTATCTATATAACTACAAAACTTAGTTTCAAAAAATGGGGTACTAACAGATTTACCGAACGGAATTCTCAAAAGCCAGTCCAAGAGGCAAAAAGACAAAGCAGGTAGAAATTCACCGGAAAATTTATTGATCGCGATGGTCCTGACATGGTAATGGCATTTCAAAAGAAATGATGGGTTAAACCGGTTTTATGGCGCCCCAAACCTCGTTAAAAAAACGGCAATTTATACTTATTGTAATGTCAAGTGTATCAATAAACTAGTCCCTCTGTATAAAGAAGGCACAGATGTCATTTATAATAATAACAAGAGGAAAGCGGTCAATGTGACAGCAAACCGGGTTTTCTTTTACATGGACAGTATTTTTGAAAATGTTTCCTATTTTGACGGACTTTGGAACTTAGTCATTTTTTATCGACTTTTTCAAAAAAGGTACCTATTTTGTGAAATCAACTCCTACAGTTTTCGACCTACATCTTTGAAACTTCACAAAATGTTTGTATATATATTGTAGATGTGCACCTCTCTTTTTGGACTTATTTTGAAAATGTTTTCCTATTTTTATTGACTTTTGAACTTAGTCATTTTTTATCGACTTTTTCAACAAAGGGTACCTATTTTGTGAAATCAACTCCTCCTACAGTTTTCAACCTACATTTTCGAAACTTCACAAAATGTTTCTATATATATTGTAGATGTGCACCTTCCTTTTTGGACTTATTTTGAAAATGTTTTCCTATTTTTATGGACTTTTGAACTTAGTCATTTTTAGCTCGCCGGGACGAATGTCCGGAGAGCTATTGTACCATACCCCCGGCGTCGGCGTCGTCGTCGGCGTCAGCAAAACTTTAACCTGGCTTGTGGAATTGAAACCTGAAGAGCTAGGATGTTGATATTTGGTATGTGTCTTCCTTGTGATGAGGGTTTTCTTCTAGTACCATATTTGTAGACATTTTGACCTTGACCTTGCCCTGAAGGCAATTTTAAAAAAACTTTAACCTTGCCTCTAGAAGGTAGGCTTTTAGTGGTAGGGTGTTTATATTTGGTATGTAACTTGCTTATGATGAGAGGTTTCTAGTGGTACCATATTTGTAGACATTTTGACCTTGACCTTGCCCTGAGGGCAATTTTTGAAAAACTTTAACCTTGCCTCTAGAAGGTAGGCTTTTAGTGTTAGGGTGTTCATATTCGGTATGTAACTTCCTTATGATGAGAGCTTTCCAGTGGTACCATATTTGTAGACATTTTGACCTTGACCTTGCCCTAAGGGCAATTTTTGAAAACTTTATCCTTGCCTCTGGAAGGTAGGCTTTTAGTGGTAGGGTGTTCATATTTGACATGTAACTTCCTTATGATGAGAGGTTTCTAGTGGTACCATATTTGTAGACATTTTGACCTTGACCTTGCCCTGAGGGCAATTTTTTAAAAACTTTAACCTTGCCTCTAGAAGGTAGGCTTTTAGTGGTAGGGTGTTTATATTTGGTATGTAACTTCCTTGTGATAGGAGCTTTCTAGTGGTACCATATTTGTAGACATTTTGACCTTGACCTTTCCCTGGGGACAATTTTTTTAAAAACTTTAACCTTGCTTCTAGAAGGTAGGCTTTTAGTGGTAGGGTGTTCATATTTGATGTGTAACTTCCTTATGATGAGAGCTTTCTTCCGGTACCATATTTGAAGACATTTTACCTTGACCTTGCCCTGAGGGCAATTTTTTTAAAACTTTAATTTTGCTTCTTTAATTAAGTTTGTTAGTGGTAGGGTGTTCATATTTGGTATATGATTTTCTTTTGATGAGAGCTTTCTGATGGTATCGTAGTTGTAGACATTTTGACTTTGACGTTGCCCTTAGGGCAATTTTTTTAAAAAACTTTAACTTTCTTCTAGAATTAAGTTGTTTAGTGATAGGGTGTTTATATTTGATATGTGACTTTCTTGTGAAGAGAGCTTTCTATTACTTTCAAATTTATTGTGCATTGAGGTTACTGGAATCCCTGCGAGCTATGTTGTCCTCTGACAACTCTTGTTTATCGACTTTTTCAACAAAGGGTACCTTTTTGTGAAATCAACTCCTCCTACAGTTTTCAACCTACATTTTTGAAACTTCACAAAATGTTTGTATTTATATTGTAAATGTGCACCTCCCTTTTTGGAATCTTTTTGAATTTTTTTTCAAATTCTTACGGACTTTTGAACATAGTCATTTTTATTGACATTTTCAACAAAGGGTACCTATTTTATGAAATCCACTCCTCCTACAGTTTTCATATCTGACCTTTGAAACTTCACAGAATGTTTCTATATAGTTTGAAGATGTGCACCTGACTTTATGGAATTATTTTTAATATTTTTTTTATATTTTTCCAGACCTTTTAACTTAGTCATTTTTTATCAATATTTTCAACATATTCAATACACAGACCCATTATATATATAAAACGCAACCCGGCCATTTGAGTCTTTGACCCATTTTCATTAATTTTCAATGTTAAACCTTCCACCAAAGTAGCATATTTCTGAAAGTTCTTAATCAAAATGGAAAATAAACGTACTGTGCACACCTCTGATACAAGTACAAATAATCTGCATTATAAAAACTTCCAGTCTATTAAACTGTAGCAGATTTTTTTCTGGACAAATGGGACACCTATTGGTAAATATTTGACGTAAATATAATTTTTGACATATATTATCAAAAATCAAAATCAAAATTCCATGCACACCTTTAATATGTGTACAACTGATTTGCAAAATAAAAACTTCCTGTCTCAAATACTGTAGGAGATTTGCTCCGGACAAAAGGGATACCCTATTTTAAAAATTTTTACGTAAAAATGACTAAGTTCAACAACTGATATTTTTTACGTAAATTATCAAAAATCAAACTCAAAGCACCATGCACACCTTTAATATATGTACAATTGATTTGCAAAATAAAAACTTCCTGTCTCAAATACTGTAGATTTGCCCCGGACAAAGAGGGTACCCTATTGTTAAAAATTTGACATAAAATGACATTTTTTACGTAAATTCACAGTAACTTCGGTATTTAGTTATTTGTTATCACTGGGTCGATTCCACTGTTGGTGGACTGTTAGTCCCCGAGGGTATTCACCAGCCCAGTAGTCTGATTTTTACTGATTTTGGCTTTACATTTAGATCATATTGGTTATTTGTTCTCTATCAGTTTTTACACATCTTTGAGTTCTTTGAGATCTTCCAAACGTTTAGACTTTATCTGCACTGAAGAGAAATAAGTTGTCGAAATGCGCATATGCAGAAATTAAATTCACAGTAACTTCTGTATTTAGTTATTTATTACCACTGGGTCGATGCCACTGCTGGTGGACTGTTAGTCCCCG
>MJUU01011564.1:121465-136344 GCA_002080025.1 Modiolus philippinarum
ATTGTTTTATAGTGCAATACCCGTCGTATAGGATTTATTCTAATAAATGTTACAATTATACAGCAGGGGTTTGATTACAAAGAAGAGCTATCTGACCAGATTGAACTTCCGAAATGAACACTCGAATTTGACATTAAAAGAGATAAAGGAGAGGTTAAAAAGGCCACACTTCCTTATTATATGATACATCTTTCATGGCGTCATTTTACAAATAATGTTATTGAATACCATTGCCATATTTTGGATCTTTAGGTGTTCGAAAAAACTTTGCTTCGGCTTGTTGCAATGACATTTGTACGGCAGTTCGATTAGAGCCAAAGTGATGTCAAACACCAAACATGTTTTGACAGTGAATTATAACAGGTTTTTTTTAGCAGGACTTCTTTCTTTTCTTCTCATTGTATCAAAACATTTTTTTCACAAAATGTAAAACAAAATGTCTTAAGACTGTTTTCCTGATTTACATATTGTAAGTAAATTTCAATCTAAAAATTAAGAAAACAATGTTCAGCAGATTATGCGTGTACTTTGAATCCCTTCCGAATTTCTCCATATTGTTTGAAGAGCGAGTAGCTCGTTCTTACCTTTTCCAAGCACTTGCTGATAAAGTTTTTAATGGGGATTAGAATGCAAGTGCTTTGTATTTTAAGGTATTATGTTTAGTTGCATAATACGGGAATTTTGAGTCGTGTTCATTCCGATAACATTTTTGTGTATTCAATACATCAATACACTAATAATGAACACTGTTGAGCCAAGGGTGATTTATATAGCGCTTCAGATTAATTGTTTTTCGTCAATTAAAATTAAGTTAAATAATTGTCATGCAGGACAAATTATAAGTACACTTCAATTTAATAAATAGTTTGTTTTAGGCGGCATATATTTATATTCAATAGGACTGGATTCCGATTATACTTCTCACTGGTATTTGAGGAGATCGTTTCCGCCTTCAATTACACGAGAGTTCCTATCTCGAAAGTCCCGTATTCCTGTGTTGTCCTTGTGTTATCACACCTTGTTTTACTGTATTTTTACTATCCTTCTGAATTGTCACTTATTTATTTGCTGGTGTATTTTTTTATGTTGATTTTGTTCTTTGTTGTAAAAATTAGTTCAGAAGTAAAGCTAAAAACTGCAATTTGTGTTCTCTTATAAATGACCAGCACGATGGAACAGCCTAGTTCAGTTTAAAAATTTTCATAGCACTTGCTAAAGTATCAAAATCGAATACTGATTTAAGCAAAACTTTAAAATCAGAAGTTTATAACTGAAATTTATTTAGCAGTTTCAGAAAAGTGTTGTTGATAAAGTATTTTGGTGAAATTTTTCTTAAGGGGGTTATAACAAAATTACTGAACAGATTGTGAAGAGCCAGAGACCAAAGGAGGGTGAAAACCATCAGAATTGTCAACTGCAATGGTCTCACTATCGGCCAAGTGCGAATCGATGAGATCATTATTATAGTCTAAACGATAGATGCGATCCCGATAAAGAAATTATTACTGTAATAAAATCAATAATGTTTATTACAGTAATAATGATTTCTTTTCAACAATCGCATTTATTTAATGATCTCGTCGATTCGCACTTTGCCGATAGTGGGTTTTCTCTTGGTACAGGCATTTCAAAAGAAATGGTGCGTTTTAAATCCGTTTTTATGGCGCGCCAAACCTCCCCTTCCATTGCAGTAGTGTCCGGTAACAAATGGATAGCAATTGCTATTGAAAGGTTGCATAGACAGTAAAGAGAAATGTATCACGTAAAAAAAAGAATCTCGAATCACCGTTCGCATCGACACTTCAAATTCTTCCATGAGGGAATGATATCTATTCTAAGTAAGAAAGAGTCATAACTCCCAAAAAGGAATAATCGTATTTTTATTTAAAGAAATATGATTGCATTGGAGTGAAACTGTCCTTAAAGATCTCACCTGAGCTTAACTCTAATTTCAGTTTGATAATCTTTTAAGAGAAAATAGGAAAAGGAAGGGAAACGGGGAATGTGTCAAAGAGACAACGACCCAAAGGGGAGTAATAACAACTCAAAGCCACCATAAGATTTTCAATGAACGGTGGGGAAACCCCACACCCAACGGCAGGTCGGAGTTGGCCCCTAAATAAAGAGTAATCAAGTTCAGCGAAATAAACATCATCCTGGACTCCCATAGACATAAAGTGAACTAATTAGAAAACAGACAAGACACAGAAAGACATAATAAATTTCCTGACTTAGGACAGGCGCAAAAGTTTATAATCGGTTGATAATCCAACTGAACATTAGTTCTGTCCAAAACATAAGAATTCTCTTTCTTACCTTATAAATAGCAAAGAATAAAACACAGAGTAAAGGTTGGTCATTGTCTACTTGAAAACTCAACATTCGCCCTGACATCAGATGATTAAATCCTCCAAACGAGGTCTTTCTGATCCTTGAAGGATTACCTCGTCGAGCAAAGATCTTTCCTAATTTTATTTTCTCATATCGAAGGGTCGTCCTTGACAGATTATCTCCCTAGACTAGAGGATTATCCTTACCCGATTCACGGTGCGGAATGGTAACGGACTTTTCGGGCTTTTTCTCTACGTTGCCTGACTAATCGGGTTCAGCAACGGACTTTTTGTGGTTTATAACGAAAACACGGGGGTTAGTGTGTCATTTTTCTTTCAAAATATGTATTTTATCTCATTCATTTCTCAAAATGCTTTACGTTACGGAATTCAGCACTAATTTTAATACATAAATCGGCACATATGATCACTTAAGCATATGCCTGCTTCTTAAAATCTGTAACACAAAGGGTAACATTCCAATGAAAATACGATGACTGTCACCTTTTTCAAACTGTGTTGATAGATAAAAGAATATATTATGGATATAAAGTACACATAAAGGTGACTTTATAAACGGAGAATATTTCGTTTGCTTTTAATTACTGCTGCTTGTGCATAAATACTGATTATAACGAGTTTTTAAAATTATTTGATGCACAGGACTGTGTGTGTTTGCGGCACCGGACTAACCACGCTAACTGTGCATAACCACCGTATTAACAATGAAGGGACATGGAGTAATGCAAATGATACAAAGTCTTGAACATGGTAATACTAAGCAATGGAACAACGCTTTTATTGTTCTTCATCTTGAAGTCACCATGAGGCCTTCAACAATGAACTTTTCTCACACCTCAGCAAGTTCAAGACGCCACAGGGTTATGACATTGTGACTCTATGACTTTTTCAAATTTAGATAATAAACTTTGTAAAAGTTTTCGGGCACACACGGAAGTACTGGTTGACTGGGATACTGATGCTCTCGACGACTCTGTACAGTAGCAGTGTCATCGACACAAGATGTCGGGGAAAATGTGTAAATTGAGTAAATTAGCAGGTTATTATACAACCGTATGAAAATGCAATGAAATCAATTTTATTTCAAGCCCCGGTGTCCGTACAGGGTCATCGGGAGGGACACTATAGTTTTGTGTTAAACTGACTGCATGTTCATTATATATGTCGTGCAACCGTGGTTTATTTTTCCATATTTTAGTACTAAAGACGTTAATCATAGAAAAAGCATAATATGGTAGTATATAGAACAGGAAAAAATGCAGTATAAGCAGATTAAGGTGGCGACATTAGACGTGAATGACACATTAAATACGTGTGAATATCTTGCAGACGTAACAATATTATGGACATTTTTTTTTCTTTTCGGTCCATTTATTCATTGGGTTTCTTGCTCTTCATTATAAAATATACAAAATAATGCACGATTATTCCTTTCTCAGTGGTGCCAAATTAGTCCGGTGCCAGAAAATTTCATAATATCCCGTAAACACATAAAGTCCGTTGCCTATGTTTTACAATAAAACCACGTTTTCTGACAAACTAACACGTTTATAAAGTTAAAAATATACTACTGACATTGTTTATTTCGTACTTCACACTGTGCCAGGTAGTAGATGCTACGAATAAAGGAAATATTACTGTATTTGGACAAATAAGTTGCGATTTACAACTAGCTCTTTGCATCTGTGCATTGGTGTCCAAAATTTTGAAGAAACTGGACGGTACGGGATGTTTATAAATGGATAAACAAGAAAATAAACATTCCGATATTCCGTCAGTATAGTTCTTATGATACTTAAAACCTCTTTTCTTCTTTTGCGTACATGTTTTTACAACAGGTATGGTTTTCGTTGCTCGATTAGTCCGCTTCTGAACTCGATTAGTCAGGCAACGCAGAAAAAAGCCCAAAAAGTCCGTTACCATTCCACACCGTGCGATTGTCGATGATGTAATAGAAAAAATTGCTTCCCGACATCAAAGAATTGTCCTTACTAACATGCCATAAAACCGGTTTAACCCACCATTTCTTTTGAAATGCCTGTACTAAGTCAGGTCCATTGCGGTCGACAATTTTCTGGTGGTCTCCACCTGATTTGTCTTTTTATCTCATGGACTTCGGCTCTTGACCACTCTGTTCGGCAATTTTGTTATTAACCCCATTTATGTAAAGGCATTACGACCCCAGGGTAGACTGTCCTTATTCTCGACTAGATTATTTTTGAACACCACATATTTAACATCTTTTATTTATGTTTTTGCCTTGGTTTTTCAATTTTTTAAATTTTTTATTTGTGTGTGTGAAACATGCCTTTGATTATGAGACGTGTATACGATTTTTGAAAAATCGTACCTTTTGTTTACAAATAATCAAAACAGAATATTCACATAAATTGGTTCAAATTGTATTCTCTAGCAAATGGCATTTTCCATGCTGAAAAGATAACGTTCATACCCCAGATATACTAACTTTTTGAATATTAGCTCTGTTGCTGATTATAAAAAATGAATCATAACGTTCATACCCAAGATATACTAACTTTTTGAATATTAGCTCTGTTGCTGATTATAAAAAATGAATCTCTATTAAAGTGGGTAATGTATCGGATATTTCCTAAATGAATGTTAGACTTTAAAGCAGTGGTGTAAACAGTCCCATCTGGGTGGAGAACAACCGATTCCTTCTGCATAATAATCACATTGCCAGCCTCCGTGCAACATATACCATTTGGAAAGAAAGAATCATTTGGCTCGTAGAATATTCCATGGAATATCCAATGTATATTTCCTTTGGTAGTCAAGGCAACAATTCTGTTTTGAACTTCTCCATTCCAGTCTAGTATGAGAATGTCACCATTTACAGGATTGACGGTGATGAATTGTGGTATGGCATCAATGAAATCTGGTTCGTCGTTTATGTTGTATTCAAACTCACTTATTTCATCACCAAATTTGTCATATTTTACTATTTTATGGAGAGGATCTGCATCAAATTCGTTTTCAATTATTCCTACTACAAATTCCCCTGAATCATAAGCAAATATACCACAGCATGCTAAAGGTGAACAATCTGTCAATTTTTCAACTTTTCCTTTAAGATCGATTTGTACAATCTGTTTCTGTAATGTAACATATAGATAACCGCACTTAGAATATGAAATTTCAAATATACGATCAGCACGGAATACTTCTCTACACTGTACGTCTTCCCCAAGTGTTATAAACAAAATCGATGGCGTTCCCTTATTGTCGTATGCCCACAAGGTGTGTTCGTCTACTGGACAAATTGTATGAATGTCATGATTCCGGTCTGTTAAACTGTAGGTATTCTGCTTGTTAATATTTACTGCTTGCATCTGAAGATCTTCGGGATAGGCTGCTTTGTTGTTATCCTTGAAAACTATCTCACATTTAAAATGATCATGGAAAGTGCTGCGACACTTCGGACAGAACGCACCTTTTGGCTTGCAAGTTCGACAGTTAAACAGGACATCGTATTTTGACTCACAATGGCAGCATAAGTCGTAACTCTCATTGTCAGATGACTCGTCGTTAGTTTCAGAATTAGAGGATTCGTCGTTAATTTCACAATCAGATGATTCTTCGATTATTACACAACTAGACGATTCGTCTTTATTCTGACAGTTTATAGGTGATTTGCCGTTAATTTCACAATCAGGTGATGCTTCGTGAATCTCACAGTCAGGCGATTCGGCGTTAATTTCATGACCAGACGATTCAGATGACATGCTGAAACAACTCCACAGCAGTTTGTTTACCTTCCGGTTTACACCTGGTGTTATTATTCATTTAAAATTCAAAGTCAGTGCAAAATCGATAAGGGATATAAATATCTTTAATGATCTTTAAATAGTCAGTTTTATATATGGCACGCAAAATGAGTAAAAAATTAGAAACAGTATCTTGGTTGTAAACATAATTGTCAAAACATTTCGGTAATCGGACAGGCGAAGCTGGTAGAAATCTCCGACAGCCAGTTTGTTGACGCCTCCAAATTATGATTCTGAATGGTCAGTTCCCTTTTCCTTTTGTAATCTTCGATGAATTTGTGCAAACATTGATCGTCAGACTATAGATATTTTATCAATTACCAAGATTTTTAGTTCAAATATATTCAGTTTGAAAGATGTAAGCGGAGATGGGTTTAGGAATGATATCCTATTGACTTGGTGGCATATAAATTTTCTAAATTTTTCGCTGGTACTATTTTAGGGCTAGAGAAGAAACAAGTACCAAGGATTTTAATTGTTTTTTGTCTAAGAGTTAGAAAATGACATTAACCAATCCATGCCAAGACCGGGTGGCTTGAAAACCAACTTTTGTAATTTACACGGTCGTTACTATAATAATTGGTTTATGGTGCTGTTCAATTTTCACACATCGTTATCCATGTGAACCAGCGTTATTTTGCCCTGATTGCTATTTTAATGCGCCTATTCCAACTAAATGCGATTTTGCATATTAAAACGTATTCCTAGATTTTAAAATATGAAATTAAAAAGTGGAAAACTCTTTCGCCGGGATTTTGTTCTTTAACTTCAAACAGACATAAGTTTCACCAGTGATAAAACTGATCTTCCGAAAACAGGAAAGTTCCCCTCTTTGCACCTCACCAAATCACTCCATTCAATCGAATTCTATATCATTTTCATTTTTTTTATTTTTTTTCAACGTCCCTTCCTTAGTCAAGCCCAAAAACATACTTAAACAAAAGGAGGAATCATATAAGAACAACAAAATGAAGTGATAAACTAAATAAATAGGAACTATATTCGAGGACAACGAAAATCAAGGGGGACTTAATAATGTCCCGAATTTGTTAAATTTTAGAACAGAAGCATTTGTTTTGGCATTTTTTACACTGGGACCACAGTTCCAAATAGTAAGGGCGGGGAGATTTTGTAATAGCATAACTGAACTTTCAATCTGATTTTTTTTTTTTAATTTGCTACCGTATTTCATTACTGTCTGCTGTCTGTTCCTCTTTAAGACTAAATATGCATTTCTTTAGTTGATTGTCTCTCAGACCAAATGATCTAAATTTTACAATCAATGTTGCAAGTCATCTTGAATCTTTAACAGCATAAGGCTGATTAATCCCCCCATTTTCTCTTGCACCACCTGTCCTGGTTTGTTACTCTTGAATTGGCATGTGCAAAGCATGTTGTGAACGATCACTGACATTTTAGTTGCTTAATGCTTCCTGAACTAGTTCTGAATGATGTTTTAGTTAATCCTTCGTATGTCCATACATAATTTCCTATGGTGTTACATTGGTCTTCCAGGTTATTAGATTGAAGTTGCATCTGCTGCTGATGAAATAACTTCTTGTGTTCTTTGTTATTGAAAACATGATATCTTGAAATTTTCTGTTTTTGCATCTTTTCTTTAGACTTTCCCATATCCTATTCATATGACTTTCGGAAAGCTATTGACTATACGTTTTGATGCTTCATTGTCAGTTATCAGTGATAATAGATCATATGTTGGTCTGAATTCCCAGAGGTTCACATCATAAATTGAATATTTAGTAATTTTTTAGTAATTTTTGGTATTTATCAACTACATCCATGGAAAAACGTTAGTGTCGTCATCTTCTAATTCGTCCAGTAAGGATTTAGGTTTTAGAAGGGCTTTTGCTATTATTACAGTTTTATTGCTGCAACGTTCAAGCTGGTTACTTATAAGTCTATAAGAACGTCCTGTACACTTATTTCTCCGTGGGTAAGGAATACATTTGAAAGTAATTTTAATCTAGTTTTCACATCTGTATTTTTCATTTTTGTTACAGCTTTTTCAATTTTTGTGAAAGTTCCCTCTCGTGTTTGGTAACATAAACTACTATGTAACTGTTACATGCATATGGACGATATACGAATTGCAAGTCATTATTTGCCTTCAATACTCTTAGAATGTCCTTATTGAAGCTGTTGATGTTAATACAGACAGTTGATCTCTTCAAAAGAACGTATTTTCCCAACTTTGAAAATTGTAATGATGTAATGACTGTAACCTCAGCAAAAGATTATAATTGTTAAAGATTCATATTTGACAGTTTGATTTCATCATCAGCGAGTACATTGTTTACTCTGAACAACAGTTCTTTGCAGTTGGTAAACGAAAACTTAAATCATATAGTTTTGGTGAAATTGTTTTGTCACTAATGATTTTAGAAAGTGGAAACGGTATGAACTACTATTCTTTCTACAATCAACATCACGTGTGTGTTGCTGTTTGGTGGATTCTTCTTCCTGGAGAGGCTCATCTACTGCCGATGGAATGTCACAAGAGATATAGTATCAGTCCATCTACTGATTTCCGCTTCTGTTGATCTTTCTAAATATAAGGAATTTTCAACCCATAATTCTGTTCTTTGAAAAATGCGAAATATGCGCAACTTTGCCTGGTCTAAAACGTATAGAAAAATGGCTGAAGGCGGGGGACAAATAGCTTGAAGCCATTACATGATTTTCTCTGAAAAATGTGCATTTTCTTTATATGATATCTTCATTAGAAAACTTTTGTCTACGTTTTAGTTGTCCATGTTATAAAACTAATCCCCTGTACTATTTCTGAAAATTGCAAATCTGCACATAACAGAGAGGAAGAGGGTAAAGACTACGTCAGCACAAACCATGCCCAGCAATTCATACTGTGCATGCAAGGAAACTTGGTCCTTTATAAAGATTTCATGTCGAATCATCTTGAATGTTTCGATAATTGTAGGTTATTTCCTGTTCGATTTCGGGTAGCTTCTTTCGATTTTGAGTTGTCCAGCAGTGATATCGATCAGTCTAGCTTTTATCAATACGATATTAACTGAGATCTGTACTTAAAGCCTTTGGCAAACGCTAAAAGTGTAAAGTTTTGAAGCAGGAAATCGAGTATGTAAGGAAAAAAAGTATATAAAGTATTTCTACTAAAGTATTCACCAAAAAAGCAACACACACATGATTTGGTAAATATATGTATTTCTCAGGATAAAATACTTCCCTGTTTAATTAACTCTTAATTCTCTGTACTTCACCATCATCTCTTAATAACGTTCTATTTCTAAGTAAATAGACTGAGAAAAGCTAAAGCCTCAAATTTTTGAATAATAAAGGGCTACGCCGAGCGCAGCATGATTCGACCGCAGCATGTCGACCACTGAAATTTCAACAAAAGTACATGTAGTTTAAAGTGAATGTGGACACAGTAAAGAGCTTGACACAATAATTAGATGGACACAAAAAGAAGCTTGACACAGTTATTAGCTAGAAACAAAATAGGGAAAAATTCAACCCTTTTGATCACTTACTGATGAAAAAAACGTAAGAGCTATGCAAAATATGTACTATCAACTAAAACTTTACATCCATAGAAATTCAAAGAAAAAAAATTCCATCGAAATCTGATGAAAAATAAAGACATGACATATTTAGAAAAATTGCAATTTCGGTCCCTTTGACCCCATGTAGCTCGGAAACGGTAAGAGCCACGCCAAATCTGTTGCCATAACTCTGAAAGCTTAGATCAAGAGGAATCAAAAGAAAAAATCCCATCGAAATCCGATGAAAAATAAAGATTTGACATATTTAGAAAAATTGCAATTTTGGCCCCTTTGACCCCTTGTAGCTCGGAAACGATAAGAGCTACACAAAATCCGTTAACATTCTGCTGAAAGCTTTGATCAAGAAGAATTCAAAGAAAAAAAAATCCCATTGAAATCCGATGAAAAATAAAGATTTGACATATTTAGATAAATTGCATTTTTGGCCCCTTTGCCCCCTTGTAGCTAGGAAACGGTAAGACCTACACAAAATCCGTTTACAAACTATTGAAGGCTTAGATCAATTGGAATCCAAAAAAAAATCCCATCGAAATCCGATGAAAAATAAAGATTTGACATATTTAGAAAAATTGCAATGTTGGCCCCTTTGACCCCTCGTAGCTTTGAAACGGTAAGAACTACGCCAAATATGCTACTGAAAGCTTAGATCAAGAGGAATCCAAAGAAAAATTCCCATCGAAATCCGATGAAAAATAAAAATTCTACATAATCTGCAAATTCGCAATTTTGGCCCCGTTTGGCCCCTCATAGCTGGGAAAGGAAACAGGTTATCAAAAATCTAATAGCTGAGCGCCATATTAATTTTTCACAAGGAATCCATTAAAAAACTGCATCAAAATCGGACTTAAAATAAAAAAATTATTTTTTTGGAGATTTGCCCCTGTTGGGCCCTATTTATTTCGTGAGCGGTACATGCTACGTGAAATCCGTTGGCATACTCTAGATTGGAAATTCCTCAGGAGTACACTGAAAGAAACCCCATCAAAATCCGATTGATAATGAAGATTTTACAGACAAACATGTGAAAACACCCAATTTAACCCTTCTGGCCCCTTTTTTAAAAACGGGTGGGGCCACAATGACCAAAACTAAGCCAAGCCTTCCTTTTGTACCAAAGAACATTATGTTAAAATTTCATAAGGATTGATGTACTGGAACTAAAACTAAAGTGTCTACAGACGACGACGACGACAACGACAACGACGACGGCGACGACGACGACAGCACCATACCAATATACGACAGCAAAAATTTTTGCGGTCGTATAAAAAAGGAATTCAAAGGAGGTTGCTTCCTTCTTAGGGACAGTAGCATAATCTCTAATGGCTGATGAGGCAATATGTTGTTTTGTGAAACTAGTATCCTATAGTATACCTCTTACTTTTTCTTAAATCTTTTGACAAGGTCCATTACAGTCATTTTCTCTATTAATGATGCTTTCAGTATAATTCACTCGTTCCTCATTACAGTGGTTATCACTTCCTGTGTGTTCTTCATTATCAATTAAAGTGTCTTTTTTGGGCAAACAGCTTTGTAATTCTTCAATTTGTGACCGGTGTACCCATTCAGTACTGAAGGTTATGTTTTTGTACAGAGGATGTTTTTCAACAAACCAACCAAAAAATTCAGTAAAATTTGCTGCACGAATGTAAAGGTGTATAAAGTGTCTTTCATATTTAGCCGTAAAAATATGATTCCTGATCATCTCTGGTGCAAAGATGTGATGAAGTGAAGTACAAACCCTTAATGTATCAAAAGGTATGCTGGCAAACAATCCAACTATTCCTTTCTGTCTACCTCTTGGGCACTGGCGGATCTAGAGGGTGGGGTCCGGGGGTTAGAACCTCCCTTTTCTTCATTTTTTAGATTTTGTGCAAAATAAGCCAAAACAGACAAAAAATGGTCTTGAACCTCCTTTAGTCTTGTGCCTATTTGGACGCCACCTCTTTTTTTCAGAGGCTAGATCCGTCGGTGTTCTTAAGAGAATGACTGACTATGTTCAAGAAGTTATTTCTTTTTACAATAAGAACATATTCTAATTCACCAATGTCTTGTAATTCAACAGATTTTTCCTTAACTTCAAATTATCTGCAGCAGCTATATCGAACATCTCATTTGTCATAAATATCGCATGGCACCACATGCATGTATATATGTTTGTTGTCAAAAGTCAATTGCTGGCCCGAAAAACCGATTTTATTTGGAAACTTGCAATTTACTATTTAGGTCATATTGGTAATTTGTTTTCTGTCAGCTTTTTCACATATAACGATATATGGATTTCCAAATGTTTAGATTTTATCTGCACTGAAGAGACATAAATTGTCGAAATGTGCACATGCAGAAACTAAATTAAAAACAACTTCGGTATTTTGACATTTCTTTGTAATACAAGTACTGATTATCATCAGCAGTTCTTTTTTCTGATACTTGTCTATTACAGGTTCTGTTGTAATAACTGTAACAACTGCAAAAGAAGAAAAGAAATTCCTTTACTGGATTCTTATATATCTTTTATATGTTGAACAAAAGGGATTGCGCGTAACTCTTTCAAGTTGTGTTTCTCCTACATTGATAAGTTAGACCTATCCTCATGTGTGTATTTCTTATAAAAAAGTACTATCAATTTATCAAAATTTAAAAGAAAAAAGAAGGGAAACGGGGAATGTGTCAAAGAGACAACGACCCAAACGGGATTAATAACAACTCAAAGCCACCATAAGACCTTTAATGAACGGTGAGGAAACCCTGCACATTTTAACCACATTTTAGCTATTCTTTAGAAATTAACTAATATTCTGACCATCTGTGAAAGTGCCAACAATTGTCCATTTTATTTAAAAGTTTCAATACAATCAGTTCGATCAGTGCACTGTGGTCGGTTATATGTTGTATTGTCTTTTTGTCCCTTTGTCAGGCGACGTATGACAGTGTTTGTAATAGTACTTTTGTCCGATTTTTATGTCTGTTTACGATCCTACCATGCCTTGTTTTTACCATGTATTTGTAGAGACATTGTCTCATGTGTATTTATCCATATCCTTTCATTCACTAAAAAAGTGGATGAGGAGTTGTTCGACATCTAGAAAGAGAGTTCCGTATAAGTCGGTTCTAGGAACTGTCTTGAACTTACAATTGGATTGAATGTTTTCTTATTGCTGAAGGCCTCGTGGGGATTTCGAGATGAAGAGCAACTTTGAAAGCGTGGTTTAACTTTACCATGCATTTGTATTTGTCACATGTACATTTGTTTCATATCTTTTAATTTGTTTATTATAGAAGTTATCTTGCTATTTTTTTTTCTTCAAAATTCTCAAAGGAAAAGAAAAACAACAAAATAGAAAACAAACAAAAAAATCATTGAGAATTATTTACATTACAATTCATTTTGATTTATAGTGAGACGAAAAACACAAAAAAAATACAGCAGTGCTATCTGCATACAAAAACATGCAACACTGCTATCATAAATCAGTTTGCCTTCAGAGTTTTAGCATCTTATAATCAGGCAAAGTTATTGTTCATTCAGTCTCTGTGTTTTACTAAAAAGGAACTGTTAGTTTCTGATAAGTTTGACAAGGTCTTTTAAGAAGTTTTAGAACTCCTTAAGGTGTAATAGTTTCAGTTTGATGTGACTGAAAATGCTGAGGAGTGTTCATTGTTCAGTTATTTGTTACCACTGGGTTCATACCACTGCTGGTGGACTGTTAATCCCCGAGTACTCCAGTACTGGTGCTGGAACAAAAACCGATTTTATCTGGAAACTTGCAATAAATAAATCATAAAAAATTTGCTTAAAACTTAAAGGTATCTCTCCCAAGCAAAGCTCTGCCCTTAGCTGATTTTGGCATTTAATTTTTATCCCTTTGATTATTTTGTTCTCTATCAGCTATTATGCACCTTTCGATTTCTGCATGTATTTTCAATGTTTTGATCTGCACTGAACAGACATAAACTGTCGAAATGGCCACGTACAGAATGTAAATTTACAGTAACTTTGGTATTTTGAAATTAACATAGGACGCTGTAAAAAATTGATTTCAAACATCTCTGAAAGCCCTTGAAAAATTATTACAATTTATGTTGAGGTAACAGACAAAGAACAGTAACTCCAAAACAAAATTGTTTTGTTATCTCCAATTGCCTCAATATTTTTTCACCAAAGTAAACGGTGCTTTGTCATTTAATCTACACAAAATTGCTAATTCTGCTTCAATACCATTTTCCTGTCATTTTTTCATAATTGTAAAATATTAAGTCAAAATAGTAATTAATGTAGAAAATATAACAGGAAACACTTGCAATGACCGAAAACCACAATCACATGCCACAATCCACCAGCGGAACGCACAAGAAAAATGACAAAAGACAAACATGGACAACGATAGGAACTCGGGATAGCCGGACTTGGTACCGGCACTAGCAAGAGCTAGCAGTAGGGTTTAACCGGTTTATGGGTACCCAAATCTCCCCTTTCTCTATCCCGTTTCCCTATAGTATAATAAACATACAAACAAACCCCAATACAGGTAGACTACTAACTCCATGACCATAATTTTGAGAAGGAAAGAATAATACAAAACGTAATTTAGAGCTAGATTTGCAATTAAAAGCAGTAGCCGATGACACCCCAGACTCCCCTTTCGATGATTCCACGTTGTTCGCAATATCAAAATCTACCTAGAAATCAATTTTCATTGAAATCGGACAAAGTAGAACTTTTTACGCATTTCCGCAGCCATCTTGGAAATGGCGGCCATTTTGTAAATTTTTGTCGTATAGATTCCTTCCTCTCATCTTACTGAACATTTTTACAAAATATGAACTAATTCCTATACGCAGTTCCCGATATATAGAATCCCCAATTTTTCAACGTAAATTGGTGGCCATCTTGGAAATGGCACCCATTTTGATTTTTTTTCGAAAAAAAAATTATCTCCTTTTATTGATCTAACTTCATGCCAAGTTTCATTTGATGACATCCAGGCAATAAAAAATAATCGATCAGACAAAAATCATTGGAAAAATAATAAAAAGAAGAAGAAGAATCAGAAGAATCGTAGAATAACAACATGTCACCCCGACTACGTCTGGGGAGACATGTGCGAGAGATGTATGCTCTCTATATTTTTCAGTTATGGTGTACTTGTGCGTGAGAGAATTTCTCATATGGATAT
>MJUU01011567.1:4631-16094 GCA_002080025.1 Modiolus philippinarum
ACACTTTCCACATATGAAAGATATAGCTGGAAGAATCCCGCAAATCAAAGATAGCAGGAAGATAATGCTGCTCATAGGAAGAGACCTTCCCGAAGTCCACCATGTCCTAGATTATAGATATGGACCACCCGGATCACCTTTCGCCCAGAAATTAAGACTGGGCTGGGTAGTCATCGGAGAAATCTGTCTGGACTATCAACATGCAACTCCAGACTTATCTGTGAAGAAAACATTTGTCTTACCATCTGGCCAACCTATGACACTAAGACCATGTGAAAGTAAGATTTGTGTACGGGAACCAGATCCCGCTTGTTTCAATACTGCAATTAAAACAGTAGACATACCAGAATATGATATTTTTGCCAAGACAAAGGATGACGACAAACCTGGAATGTCGTATGAAGATAAAACATTTATGAAACAAATGGACAACCAGTTTGTAAGAGACTCCACAGGCAGTTGGGTATCTCCGTTGCCATTTCGTACACCAAGACAATGACTTCCAAACAACAGGCAACAAGCTGTTAAAAGAGCGGAATTCCTCGAAAACAGTCTGAGGAGGAACGCTCTCAAAAGAGAACATTTTATAGAATTCATGTCAAAGATTGCTCCGCCATTGCAAGAACAAGAAGAATGTTGGTATTTACCGTTGTTTGGAGTATACCATCCCAAGAAACCTCAGCAGATCAGGGGTGTGTTCGATTCCTCCGCAAAGTTTGACGGAGTATCCCTCAACAGCGTTTTGATGTCTGGTCCAGACCTATCAAACAGCTTACTGGGAGTCCTGATACGTTTCAGGAGAGAGATGGTTGCTGTTACTGCTGACGTTCAGCACATGTTTCACTGCTTTGTAGTGAGAGAAGATCACAGAAACTAACTAAGATCCCTGCGGTATTAATACAATGATATAGACAAGGGATTGATAGAGTACCGAATGAGAGTTCATGTCTTCGGCAACAGCCCATCCCCAGCAGTGGCAACGTTGGGGCTACGTAAGACAGTACAGGCCGCAGAGCCAGAGTACGGCCAAGATGTTACAAATTTTGTGACTAAAGACTTTTATGTTGATGATGGATTAACATCATACCCAACATCAGAAGAGGCCATCAAAGTCGTCAAAGACACTTAAGCAGCATTGAAGAAGTACGGAAATCTCCGTTTGCACAAGTTTGCATCCAACAGTGCGGAAGTTATGTCTGCATTTCCAACAAGTGATTTAGCTACAAACTTGTTGAAGCCAACAACAAATCACTCCAGCGTAGCCTTGGACTAATATGGGATGTCAACACAGATATGTTCCTATTCCAGCTATCGCTGGACACGAAGCCAATAACAAGACGAGGTGTATTATCTACGATAAACAGCATATATGATCCACTTGGATTCTTAGCTCCAGTGATCATCCAAGGGAAGCTGATTCTACGAAAGCTGACTTCAACAACAGTTGATTGGGACGAACCAGTCCCGGATGATATTGCTTCAAGAGTGGGAAGCTTGGCGAGACGAACTGCAAGAGCTAGAAACATTACGTATACCACGTACTTATGTACCTTACCTAAGTCAAGCAGTCACCAAAGAACTTCATGTTTACTCTGATGCGTCAGAAAAGGCAGTAGCTGCAGTAGTTTTTCTTCGCACAATATATGAAGATGGTAATCCAAAATTGGTTTTGTATTGGGAAAGGCTAGAGTTGCTCCATCAAATGGACACACAATTCCTCGTTTGGAACTTTGTGCTGCAGTATTGGCAGTAGAAGTTGAACAGTGTGCATTAGAACAGCTAGACCTGTCCATCGATTGTGTCAAATACTATACAGATAGTAAGGTCGTACTGGGTTACATCTCCAACGACACCAGAAGATTTTATATTTATGTTGGGAATAGAGTAGAAAGAATACGAAAGTTCGGCAGTCCAGAACAATGGAATTATGTGAACACAAGTGAAAACCCGGCTGATGCAGCCACAAGATCACTGCCACCTAGTGACATTCATCATAGTGGGTGGTTATTAGGACCTAAACGCCTTCTCTTTTGTGAACCCAGTCAAAACCCTGGGGTCGTATACCAGCTTGTAGACCCCGACAATGATAGTGAGATTCGTCCTGCTCCAGAGATTTCTGTTGCCAAAACACTCGCTACACCAGATAGTGCTAACATAGGGACTGAGAGATTCCAGCACTTCTCAGACTGGAGTGCCCTTATACGTGGAATTGCATTCCTGAAACGTTTGTCCCGTTTACGTCTGAACGGGAGTTCAAAGCTTGAACCTGACAACACTTTACTTCAAGAAGCAGAAGACTTCATCATATCATCAGTACAACGCGAAGTTTATCAAGATGAAATAGACTGTATAAGCCACAAGAAACCTCTTGGCAAAAGAAGTTCAATTGCCAATCTCAATCCGTATTTGGATGAAAAGGGACTTTTAAGAGTTGGCGGACGTATTGCAAAATCAGACTTGGGTATTAAAGAAAAGATGCCTATAATTATACCCGGACGTCACCACATTGCCACTCTTCTAGTTAGACACTATCATGAGAAGACCAAACATCAAGGTCGTCACCTGACAAATGGTGCAATTCGATCAGCGGGTTTGTGGATAACCGGAATTAGACGGTTGATATCCTCTCTGATTCGTAGCTGTGTTACCTGCCGTAAGTTAAGAGGTAAAGAAGAATGTCAGATTATGGCAGACTTGCTTGAGGATCGTCTTGATCCAGCACTTCCTTTTACAAATGTAGGAGTGGACGCCTTTGGACCTTGGACGATAGTGACAAGAAAAACACGTGGTGGATGTGCCAACTCCAAACGTTGGGCCATCTTGTTTACTTGTTTAGTAACCAGAGCCATCCACATAGAACTGGTCGAAGAAATGAGTTCCTCTGCATTTATCAACGCAGTCAAACGTTTTACATCAATAAGAGGAGAAGTACAGATATTTAGGTCTGACCGTGGAACCAACTTAATTGGAGCTGTAAATGACTTAAATGTAAACCCGATCAACGTGGAAGATGGGCCAGTCAAACGTTATTTATCAGACTTATCTTTATATTTTCAATCCTCCTCACTCATCCCATATGGGTGGAGCTTGGGAGCGTATGATCGGCATGGTAAGAAGAATATTAGACTCCATGCTCCTCGGATCTACAGGACACACATTAACGCATGATGTGCTCAACACATTTATGGCCGAAGTTTGCGCCATTATCAACCCCAGGCCACTTACGCCTGTATCAACAGATCCTGAGTCACCATTGATATTGATATTAACTCCAGCTATGCTGTTGACTCAAAAGACTCAACACAAGTTTATTCCTGAACCAACCGACAGGAAAGACTTGTACAGAAATGAATGGAAACGAGTTCAAGCGTTAGCCAGCATGTTCTGGTCTATAGATGGAGGAAAGCATATCTCCCTCAACTACAACAGAGGCAGAAGTGGATCGACAGTCAACGTGACTTGAAGACCGGAGACGTCGTTCTTGTAAAGGACAAAAGTATATGCCGTAGCGAATGGCCGATTGGAAGAATTGTCAACGCAATTAAAAGTTCCGATGATCACGTCAGGAAAGTAGAAGTCCGTTTGATGGTCAACGGAAAGCCGACAGTGTATACTCGGCCGATCACCGAGATAATTCTTCTGGTGGAAGATTGTATATAAATTGTGAATAATTATATTCAGTGAATATTATGAATGTATGATAAATTTCTGTTGTTTATTTAAAGGAATAGTGATATCAAGTAGATATCAGACGGGGAGTGTATTGTCACAATTAGTGTATTGTTACATCTAAATTTATCTTTATATTTATTATGGGAAGTATTCCGTATACATCGTATGCCCGGGACCGAATGACACATCTTTGCTTTTCCCTATATCACCTTTCTCTCGAATCATCAATCATACGACAGGCAAACGTTTTGTCCAGATATTGTTTGGAACTTAAAACCTAGTTCAATAACAGTGTAAGTTTTATATTTTCATTATATTTGGATGAAGATTGATCTATTTAATGTTACTACACAACAGTTTATTGCGAATATCAGCTCTAGACGTTGATTGCATAATCTGCTATAAATATCGATTTAACGAAATATTCATCTCATGCTGAAACGTACAACTGTTGATTTTAATTATATTTACAACTTTCATCACAGTATCTCAAAGTTTTATTTATTATTTCCGTCAAAATGAGGAAGATAAACAACCGTTATTCAGTTGCATAATTCGTATAAATATAGAATGTACGGCAACCAATTAGTGACATTTAAATACTTCCAGATATAATTATGGAACACATATTCCGTGTATTACAGCAATTCAACTGTATTCTTCCGTGAACATACCGGAACTCCATGTATAATATTACAGAGACACACGTTATATTTGTGTTTATTTATGCAAATTATTGTGTATATAAATATGTTGACATTTTACTTATAACTATGGTAGCTTAAGTGGACTTTAAATTCTCGCTATTTTGGACACATAACTTATGATTGTTAATTATTGTATTTTTCAGGTTTTTACCAATTGTTCACCGGCTAATTAAAATAGTTGATCCACACTGGGTTTTTATTTTGAATTAGGCCAACGAACTAGGTTATACTCGCTGAGTCCGGCTCAGTACAGTAAAAACACTTGGTTTCTTACTGTCCCCGTACACTTTGACTTTGTAATTGTAGCTCAATGTAAACCATATGGTGACCACCTGGTATCAGTTATGCTTCCTTGACCACTCATCAGAAATTCACGAAACTTTTGCAAGAGTTTAATTATATATTACTTATGTGTATTAGGTATTTTGTTCTTCCAATATTTTTTCCCAGATTTTTGACATGTTTTTGACTTTGCAACCATATGGTGAACACCTTGTATCCTCTACTCCTCCTTAACCACTGATCAGAACTTAGTGAAACATATGTAAGGACCCTAATTACATAGTATAGATGTGCTTTATGCATATAGTTTTCAAATTAATCATTTTTTTACACATTTTGTTATGTTTTGGACTTTGTCATGTTAGCTTGATGCCAAAAGCTGGTTTTCACCACTCCGAAACCAATGATTGGAATATCATGAAACTAATGCAGGAGCTTTTCTGCTCTCCAAACCAAAGAACAACAACAAACCGAATGGATGGCCAACACTCGACATTTTCCCCCATTTTTCAGGCTGTGTCTCCTTTTTGTGCAGCAAGCTTTGTTTGCCTCTTTTCTTATACTACTAATAAAACCAACTATCAACTTGGAAATATTTGGGCCACCTACATTTGTATTGTGGCCGTTTTTTATTTGATATGACATTACGTAACATATTTACAAACATATCCTTCCCCCACCTGTTAATCCAATTAACATTCAACAAAAAGGCAAAGGTGGGGGACACAAAAGGCCAAAGGATCACAGATCCCCCCACCCGAAGCTGCACAACAATCCAACTCAAAAAGAAAAATGTAAAATTACAACATTTTAATAATAGATATTTTCTGCTTATATTACTCTTTAATCTGAAGACATATATATTAATAACTAAAAGTTTAAAAATATGCGAACTTTATAACAAAAAACCCATTTGTTTACATACATGTAGATTATAACATTTTGAACATGTATTACTGTTTTTTCTCAAGTTGCTCCGTGTTATAAGTTCATGCCGTACTAAGGTAACTGCTCCTGCTCGTTACCATTGGCACATAACATAGATCATAAATAATGAAGACATTTGCAAATTTTACATCAACCGTTTCATGAATATATAAAAATGACTGCTCCTGCTCGTCATTTATTCCCTGGCAATATATATAACAACTTCCCTTATTCCTAGCACCTTTGGCAATAAAATTAGTTCCTAACTCCTCTAATTTTAGGAATGAACATCTTTAATCCTATAAAGAAACTATGTCCTACCGTATATATTTTAGAAATGCGTTTGAACGCCACCTTCCTAAATGGCGAATTTGAGCATCAGTTTTGCCCTGAAGCATTGCCCATGTTGCAGCCCCAATGCGGAAGCTATGTCCCTTGTATAGAGATGAGGACAGGCCTGTAAATGTTAGTGCACCTTTTAAGACTGATACAAACTCGGACCTTAAAATAGGAGACCCACTTTGATTTATGAACAAAAATTTGTTTTCGTTTAAGACTCCTCGCACCTTCAAGTAGTGATTAAGGTGCCAAACCGGGCAAGTTAGCCTATCATTTTGGCTGGAAACCATAATCTTTGTTAAGCTGCCAGGCACAGAATGTTTGTAATTTTGGAAGTGGATCACATATCCATTTTTTACTTTTTGTAAGTTTTTGAAAAGCAAACAATGACCTGAATCCTTATAACTCCTCACCGTTAAATCTCCAATCCGCAAAAATGCATAGAATGTCAACAAAAACATTGCCTTGTACATTATTTGAAATTATTATACCTTACATAATAAGTAATTGATTCTATTGGTTCAAATAAAGTCACATGACATAAAATAATCTGGATATTTTTCTTGAAATTACTTTTACAAAATACTCATGTCCATGGAATATCCTAAATTATTCACCGGTGAATAACCCTTGAAAATTTAAATGTATGGTGGTTAACCATGTTTTGTGAAATTTTATAGTATTTTCGGAAAAAAACCCTAAAATATCGATTTGTATTGATATAATTAAATATAAGCACGTTATCGGTCGGATTTTGGTAGCCTCTTGTTGCAGTTTACTAGCTGTCTCACGTCCTTGTTTTGTCTTTGTTTTTATCTGTTACCGTTTCTGCCATGTCTTTGGACTTCGATTTTTGTAGTCATCGCTTCCCTTGTTCCTTCGGTATTCTACTGCCGTTATTTCTGAATTGTTTCCCATCTTAATTACGTCATGATCGTTTGTACACAAATGGCAGCTGCCAGTGTCAGGTTTGTCAGTTCAACCGATGAGTATTTGGACCAGCTCCTAGCTAATAAGGACACCGACAATACTAAAAAGGCAACATAATTGGCATTGGCATGCTTTGCGCAATATTCTTTTGACAAATCATGACAGGGAGTTCAACTTCGAAACACGAGAAGCCTTGAACAGAAGGGATAAGGTTTGGTCCATCTAGGCATTTCCAAAAGGAAATAGATAGTGCTATCATTAAAAGCGATAGGTTCATGATTATGTGGGAAAAGACAGAAGAAATGTGTTATTTAGGCTCATTGTTTTGTGAAGATGTTCAATCTTTCATTACTATGGGCTTAGAGAATGCATTATGTCAACTGTACAAGTGCGTTCAATTCAGTGGCGGTTCTTCCAAGTCTACATAACAGTTTATTGTGGTGACAAATCAATGACCATGAGGAAGTAGTGGTTTATAAGCAACAACGAATCAAACTTACGGATATAAAAATTGATTAGGTAAGATTATTTTAAGCAAGGGAACAAAAATAATTAAGGAAAGGGTGATTTACTAGTACCGTCACATCATGAGTTATCGTGGGACATTAGTGTCAAACTAGGGTAAATCCAAGATTAGTTCAAGTTTATCCCAGAGATATCACTTTTGGGCAAGACTTCGTGTTATGTCAGAACACTGACAATGATATTTATATTTGTTGGTTTCATATTTAACTCGATAAAATCCATGAAAACTAAGAAATACGAAGAAAATATGTATAACTAATTGCAAACGAGACAAGATCACATGCAAAGCAGAATGTGATATCAACAGGGGAAAAAATCAAGTGATTTCATTATTTTACATGTAAATATTTTTTTTTTCTCAAATATTTTATCCATTGTTTGTTCGGTATAATAAAACATTTACGGCCCTCTGAAGAGGTGAATATCTAAAATTGTCAACCTACTAGGGTTATTTCCCTCGGGCTAAAGCCCTCGGGGAAATAACCCTAGTACGGTTGACAATTTTAGATATTCACCTCTTCAGAGGGCCGTACCTACTAGGGTTATTTCCCTCGGGCTAAAGCCCTCGGGGAAATAACCCTAGTACGGTTGACAATTTTAGATATTCACCTCTTCAGAGGGCCGTAATTGTATAATATTCTTGTGAAATTGAAAATTTTAATGCTATTACTAACTTTTTTAGAATTGATAGAGTGATAGGTAACCGGCCATCAACTTTAAGATTGCTCTTTTTAGCCCCCTGAAGTAATTTATTTATTAGAAAAGATGAAGATGGATCAGGCTCATTTCTTATTTTGTGGACGTATCCTATTGCTGAATTATAGGAAAATAAAGTTGCTGGAGCATACCCTTTCTTGTAAATAAATGCCAAATATAATGCAAGAGTAGTAACAGATACAGGGACTTGTGCCTCTGCTGGTGAGAGATATACACAGCAAAAATTGTAAAAATCTAGCCATATTCTCCTATACATTTTCCTTGTACTTGTAGCCAGCGCTGCGTCCAGCAATGTCGTGACTGTGTCATTCAAAACTTTAACACTGGTAACTCTGGAATTTGCATAGGGGTTTTGTCTACTTCTGGGAACAGGTGAAAAAATCTCTGCATCTGAAAACGGGAAAGTGCATCACTTAACACATTTTTCTTACCCGGTACATGTTCTGCCTTAAACATTATATTATTTTTCAAACACATTAGTATCAGTTTCCTTAACAAGAACATAACTTTAGATTCCTTGCTAGTTTGTTTATTTAAAACATAAACAAGTGCTTCGTTGTCGCAATGAAAACAAATACATTTATTGGCCATTCTGTCCCCCCATACTTGTAGTGATAACACAATTGGATAGAACTCTTTTAAAGTTATATTCTGTTCTTGCCACTCATTATTCCACGAACCATTAAACCATGAATTTTCCAAAACAGCCCCAAAACCAACAAAACCGGACGCGTCAGTATATAATTCATTTTTTCTGATGCAAGATATTTGTCATCTAAGAAAAAACAAGTACCATTAAAATGAATAAGAAATTCATCCCATACTTTAAGGTCTTCCTTACATCCCTTTTTTAATTTCACCCTGTGATGTGGTTTTTGAAGACCCCTCCCTTGTTAAATCGAATAATCGCCTTAAAAATGCCCTGCCAGGTTGCACAACCTGACATGCAAAATACAATAATCCACAAAGTGACTGTATCTCCTTCAAAGTAACCTTTTTCCTGGGCAAAAATTCCCTTATCATTGATAAACACTTTTGTAATTTCTCCCCTGGCAGTCTTGCTATTTGGTTTTCTGTATCTAGTTCAATTCCTAAAAATGTCAAAACTTTTGCTGGGCCAACTGTTTTGTTCTGAGCCATAGGAATCCCAATCTTGGCACAAACATTTAGAAATTGTTGTAAATAATGTTGACATTCATGTTTTGTTTGAGCAATAATAAAAAAATCATCAAGAATGTGGTAGATTAACCCTGATGGCATGTAATTTTTTTCCAATCCACTGAATAGCTGTACTAAATTTCTCAAAAATTTGACATGATGAACTACAACCCATGGCTAAACATTTGTCATAATAGAATAAATTGTTCCATTTAAATCCGAATTCCAAAGAGAGATTTCGGTAAGCATGTTCTATATCACATTTAGCTAGATAACAAGGAGATGAGAAAGTTTTAATTCCTGATATTGCATCGTGAATATGAGTGTAATGAACCTGGGAAAACTCTAACGGGATAAAATCATTAACGGACTGTCCTTTAGGTATGATAAATGATGGATCATGCGATATTTGTTTGGTTCCTTCTTTGGAAATATACCTAATGGGGATATGTGAAAATTTTTAAAAGGTGGCTTAAAAAAGGGACCACTTATCCTATTTGCTTGTAATTCTTTTGCGATTTTGTCAGACACAGCCTGAGGATGTTCATATGCCGAAGGCAGGTTGTGAGCAAATGTGTTAGTCTGTTCTAGAAAACTATTCACAGAAAATCCTTGCTTAAAACCATTAATTAAATATTTTTTTTCTTCCTGATCATAATCTTTCAAGTATACAGATAACATCTCATGACTGATTGGGGTTGGGAGCTCTAAATCTGACTGGTTAGTTTGAGACATTTCGAGGTCTGAATTCTTCAAAACTAGCTCCTGATCTGGGAAATCTGTGAAACCTTTCAATACTGGTAGCCTTTGGGCCACAAAAGTTAAATCTAGGGGTCCTCTGGAAGGGAAATGCATTGTTACTCACCTTTTGTGCAAATGTGCCATTCAAATGCCAGCAAACAACTGCTGGATGCATTTTGTTACACCCAAAACACACATGGCTATATTTACAGGGAGAAAAACATGTATTTCCTAAATGATACCTTGCACAAAAGCCAAGAGGAACCATGGAAGAGTTGCCGCCCCTTTGCATGGCATGAAAATTACCCATAGTACCCCTGTATTCATTATTCACTCTATTTTCTTGATTTTTGTTGGATCATATAGTGATCTGAAACACAATTCTTGATGTACAACCCCCCAAGTTAATTTAAGTTGCATCTTGGATTGACGAAATTTTGTGTCATAAAAAAACCAGTCCCCCCTTCTTTTGGCAATATCCCGAATAACATCTAAATATTTTAACATGGCAGCACCACATTCCTTAAATTTTTCTATATAGACGGTCATGTATACAGAAAATGCTGATACCCATTGGTCCAATGTAAGAGACTTTTTATCCTTACTCTCTATTTGCAAAATGGGGTTCTCTAAACTTTGAATTACTAAGGGAATTTTCTGTTCTTTTATCGGAGAGTCCGTAAGAAGGGAATGCAAGTCAATAAATTCATTCTCCCATATTTTTTGTTTAACAGTATCTGACAAATTTGCCCCTAATGGTAAAGAATGATACATTTGATACGTTTCGGCGTACTCTTGTGCATTGACCTCATTATGTACATGAACATTACTAGCGATTTCAGTGTCTGTGTTTAGGTTTAACAAGGAGTCAACACCTAACATATTGAAACTACTTAAATGTGACCTACAATGTCTCCTTGTTTCCAAATCTTCATTAAGTCCATTTACTGCGGTTGTTAGATTTGTGCTTTGTTGACTTGCGGTATCTTTTTCTTGTTGCTGTGGTAATAATGTTTGTTGAATTGTTGAAAATCCTTGGGAAGTATGATTTTGTCCTGTCTGCTTTTTTATCTCCGATAATTCTTGCTGCACAGCAGCCAAGGAATTTGATATGTTTCCTACAACAGTCCAAATATTAGGGTCTGCATTAGGTTGTGTATTCCCATTACATGTATTTCTAATGTCTTGAGAAGTATTGTTATAGTCCTGATATTGGTCACTTATGTCCTGAGAATTATCATTTACACGAATATCGTCACTAATTGTCCTGTTCTCCTGTAATTGTTTCCTTCCCTGAATCCTTCTGAACTTCCTGTTACTTCTAATTGGCGGCATCCTGAAAGAAATTGTATGAAAACATGTATTTCTACCATTAAAAGTTGTATGCGCTTAAGGCTGCCTGCATAAATGCACATATTCATGTATAACAATTTTTTTTTTTTTTTTTTTTTTTTTTTTTTTTTTT
>MJUU01011567.1:16183-55520 GCA_002080025.1 Modiolus philippinarum
CACGTACACCTAGATCTTTAATTAAATATTTCCTATTTTAATAGGACCACGGTCACCTATTCTTTTTTTTTTATTTATTTTTTTTTATTAAATATCTTCTATAATCAAGGCACTTGTTGGGTGCCACGTACACCCTTAATAAATACTCATAATACTACTTTGAAATTAATTTGGTGCCACGTACACCTCTCACAGTTACTAAGAAGGCATAACCTGCATACCCTGTAATACTGTTTTATAACAAAAGATTTGTGGCAGGTACACCTATTAACAAAAGAAATGGCACCACGTACGCCTAAAACAAAAAGATTTTTTTTAAGCCTACCTAAATATCTATATTTCAGCAGCTGCACTCTAATCCTGTAAACAATTACATGCACAATCTATTAGATGTAGTACTGTCTTCTGCGAGCTGATAAGATGCTACTCTGTCATCTGAAATACGCCTTGTCCAAAGCTAGAATAATTCTTTTTCAGAAACATGTATTACTTACACATATGTGTACCTACACATACATTTTGTACTTAAATTATACAAAACATTAACATGATTAAGAACAACGTCCCATTCCAAATAAATCTTAACTACAAATGAATGAATTTGATATAAGGTTTATAATTTAATTATCAATGAAATAGTTTTGTGGCTTTACCTGCAACTTTTTGTCCCTATCAAAGCATTGACATTTGTATCAAATTTAATTTTAATGTTTACCATGCAAAACTTTCTCTGTGTACATTATAGCTCCTCTAATGCTGCATGTAGTCCTACAATATAGAACCTCGCGCTGTTTCTTTTTCATATAAACTGACTTTTAACGTGCAGTGCGAGGTCCTATCGTATGTGTCCAAAAACCCGTAGCAAATGGTTTTTCACAAGACATGGTCACATAGTGTTTTCTCTGGCTTAGAATTATACTTACAAAAATGAATTTAAGTATTTTACAGTTAACTGTAGTAACAAATCTTCAATAAAAGCGAAATATCCCACTTGTATTCTTGAATATCAAATCGAAAGTTGGTAAGAATGAACTTTCAAAATCGTAGACAAAACGTGGGCATATCAGTAAAGAATCAGGTTAGATAACTCTCCGGCCAAAAATCTGTGACCTTTTGTTTGAATTGATATTTTATTGTGAAATAATGTAATAAAATGTTTGAAAAAGGTAAAATATTTAATTTCGGATTGTAAACATTCTTTCTGCACAATGTTTGTTTATTTTATAGTTGGATATAAAAAAATGCCAAATTTTCATAAATTTCATATAATGATTATTTTCTTAAAAACCGCAATTTCAGTATGTTAACTTGGGAACCCACTAAAACCCATCTGGCATATGGAAGATTTATACTTCACATATCTGCAGTGCAAATTTCATTATAATCGGACCTATGGAATTTTTTGGCTTTACTGTTAAAAATGTAAATTTTTGTAGTTTTTGCTCGTGGTCTTTCGATTTTGAGTCGAGTTATGTTCCTTTGGCCACAAATTTTTAGTTTTTCCCACTTTAAATGTGCTGCCATCTGGCGTTAATTGATATACCTACAAAACGATTTAGATAAAAAGGTACTGCTGTATCATTCTCCAACTGAAGATCGTGCTTTTCACCATAACTACTTAAATCAAAAGCTTTTTGGTTAATTCTTCCGTCGCTAGATTTCTGATACCTGCAACTCTTCCAGTATTTTTTCAAAATAGACATCTAAACATCGTCTTTTTGACACGCTCCCGTGAGTAGAGTACCTATTGTTGTGATCAGTTCTTTTGTCATTATAATTTAAATCAATACCCGACTTGTTTTACCTGGTGGGTCGTCTCGAAATGTTTTCACATCTTTGTTTATTTTTATATTTCATAAGGGAAATTGTACACCTATATAAAAATAATGAAGAGACAATGGATTAAGATTCATGAAAAGTCAGATTGAACTTCTCGTGCGAAATCCACTTCTTGCATGCATTTTTATGATGAACTTCGTTTTTTAAAACTCGGTTGTACAAATTCGAAAATCATTAAAAAATGGCGAATGCATTAGATATTGCACCGCTTTGGAAGTTATTTTATTTATTAGTGTTGGGAATACTAGTCTGAATCGCAAGAGGGGTATGTTTTTAATGCTTTACATGTTTAGGTCCATGAAAACTTAAGATATATTTGAAAACACGTCATACAGTCCGACAGGAAACGAATTTTATTTCCGACATGAAATCGTGTCGGAAAGTGCCAATGGAAATTTTAAAGATCCGATATGACTTCGCACTTTCAATAAAATAAAAAAATGCAAAACTCCGATAAAAACGTTAAATATGGAATAATAGTGCGAAGTCATATGTTATAGGACTAATGCTGCATGCAAATCTGTTGTTGCCCTCATTATTCAAATGAACGCCTTTATAAGAAAAAGAAGGGAAACGGGGAATGTGTCAAAGAGACAACGACCCTAAGGGGAGCAATAACAACTCAAAGCCACCATAAGATCTTCAATGAACGGTGAGGAAACCCCACACCCAACGGTAGGTCGGAGTTGGTTTATAGTTTATAGGTTTATAGTCCAGTATTTGGACACTTGGGTAATGAAGTCCCCGATGTCTCCAAAACATTAAATTTGGGGATTGCTCTGATAAAGTCCAAAGTTGTTGGTTATATAAATCCACTCGTACATTATATTGCTGAACTGTCAGACCTCTTTTTGGCAAAACGTGGTTTCTATAAAATGCAAGCCCTACCATGATGTATTGTACTCCTAACCTTACTAAATTGTCCACTAAAAACTCCAATGCTAAAACAACATTCTCCACAGTATTTTGACTATTGCCTATGTCATTTAACCAATTTGTAAGAACACGAGGTCAGGGCCAAACTCGTAAACATCAGTTATATACTTATACATGTCATTTACAAATCCTCCGTTATGCCCTTGTATTTTAACACAATGGCTAGAACTATTCAAACGCAAGTCAAATTTATTTGACACAAAAATGCCCAAACAGGTAATGTGCGAACTTCCTAAAATATACGTTTTCATGATGATGACCCAATTATAATTACAACTACATGTATTTCATCTACTTGTCATAGTAATCGAAGTGTAATCAAACTATAATTAGTATGCAAATATATAATTACAACAACCAATCAAAAGCGATTACCTTAAACTAAAAATATCCTCCCACAGCTGTGTATTGTTATGTCCCATCATCGCCAATCTACAGTTGTAGCTATTACGTAATGATCTGCACTGATGTGTAACGTTAACTGGTCCCAATTGTTTTTTGTTTTTGTAGATAATTATTCCATGATTAACGATCAACTAAAATCCTTAATATACGAGTTCGGGAATATAATAATATATTCTGCAGAAGTGAAAACTCCAGGTGAATCCTGCAATTTGATTGGTTAGCTTGACAGGGGATATGAGACCGTATCCCCGTGGTAGAAAAATCATAAATTTTAAACGCTTTTAAAGGAACATATGTAGCACTTCTACCAGAATATAATTGTTATTCGGGCTTCACAGGGGATACAGGTTCATATTCCCTGTCTGTGCCCTATATCCCTATATAAAACACGGACAGGGAATATGAACCCGTATCCCCTGTGAAGATTCCCGAATAACATATAATTCCTGATAAAGTTCATAAAAATAATATTCACTGATGAAGTTCATAAATTAAATCAAGAACGCCATCGTCATGATCTTGGTTCATCTCAGAAGTCGTAAGTGCAATTAACAGTTCTTTCGTCCAATTTGTAGTTTTCACATATATCCTACAATCCTTGATAAACACTCAAACGATAAAATTAAATAATAATTCAGATTTAACATATTGTAAATATTCACTATTTATTTAATTTTCCAATAATTCTTTTTTTTTCAGATATTTAACTAAATTCAGGAAGAGATTTTTTTTTGGGGGGGGGGGGGGGTATCCGCGGCCCACGAGGCCACAGTAACTCTAATTTAAAAATTGGACTTAGGGAAATTACAATTTGATCATCACCAAGATGGCCACCAGAGGGGAACGTAGTTTTAACATTGGACCCTATGGGAAAACACATTCAAAAATCTTCTCAGAAACTACCAGCCCAATAATAACCAATAATAACCAAACTAAGTCACCATGGTCCATAGATGGTCCCATCCAAGAAAGGGTATCCGACAGGTCCGTACCTCATCAAAGATGGCCACCAGCGGGGAAAATAGTCTTAACATTAGACCCTATGGAAAACGCAATCGAAGATCTTATTCTCAGAATAGAACCAAACATAGTCACAATGTGTCTTTGATGGTCCCTTCCAAAAAAGGTATCCGACATTTCCGTACATCTGTGGGAAAAGACATTCAAAGATCTTCTTCTCAGAAACTAGTTGTCCAATTCGAACAAAACTTAGCCATAATGGTCCTTAGATGGTCCCACCCAACAAAGGTATCCAACAGGTTTGTACCTCATCCAAGATAGCCGCCAGTGGGACCAATTTCAGTGGGGAACAATTTAATCATACAATCGTTTTCATGAAAAATTGATAAAAAGAATAGAAATATTGATGAAATGTAAAAACAAAGTATGAATTATTCGTAAATTGGGATTTTCATTCTATTCATAACGACACCTTTGAACAATAAGTAATGTTACCATTATTTCTTATCTTGAGATTTAAAACAGGTGTGTTTGTAAACAATACCTATTTGTATTATCATTCAACAATGACTGGAGTCCGACAGTTCTTGGTCTTGCTGATTTTGGTTGTTCTTTATAATGCTGCAGTCGCCTCCTGTTACACTTCTGATGATACGCAAACACTTGCCCAAAGATTGGATCGATTAGAAAAAAAGGTTCGAAGCCAAGAAGTGATGTATGAGAAATGCATATCTGACCTCGAGAGAGATAATGAAGAACAGAAAAGAACGATAAAGACAGTATTGAATACATTGAGGAAAAATAACCATTCCATATCTGGAAGTCGTGAGAAATGGAAAAGCTTTATTGACGAGGTTACAGGCAACAGTATGTTATAATTTTACGTTTGTCATGCAAATTTAAAATACAGAATTTTCCTAAAATGAATAGAATAACACATCAGTAAAGATTTTAAGGGATATTACCGATATAATTTTAAATCGCTTGATAGGTGAACATACTTCATAAAAGAATATTCTTCGTTAGAGAGCATACTACATTACAGAACTTACTTCATAAGAGAACATTCTTCATTAAAGAACATTCTTCATTACAGAAAATTCTTCGAAAAAATTAAGTAATATAAATAAGAGAAGGGAAATAAAATGTTTAAATACACTGAAGATGGTTTGTCATATAGTGTAACTTTTGGAGACACTAACCTTAGATAAAACACTCGTTTAAATCATTGGAAACCAGAGTTACATCAGAAAAATGATGAAAAAAAGAAAAATATCAAATGTAGTCTGAACACATGACGATGTAGAGCTAAGACAAATAAGAAATAGCTATAGGGAAAAATATACAAAAAACAAACGTACAATGAAACATTACAATAATGATGGACCAATACGATGATAAAAAAGAAAGAATCATGGACACAGATCCTGTAAGAAAAAAAAACGTTGGACCAAAATTATATAACCATGTTCAAGGAATCTGTTGAATTTTTAATAAGGAAAGAACAGCATCAAAACGGGGAAACCAATGGGTATGATTTTCGGTATTAATGTAAATAATAAAGATATTTGTCAGTTTGTCTGACCAAGTATTCGCTCCATAAAATCATTCAGGAGAAAAAAAAAAAAACAAGTACTTTCACACAAAGAAGAAAACCAGAATAAGTGCAGTATTGTGAACGAAGGATATGAAAGTTTTAATTTCTATAATTACAGGACTGGAAAGGGATTTGGTACTACCAACCGCCAGTCAAAAACAATTAGCCGCTTTTCATGCGAGACTTTCCAAAGATATTACCTACATTAATGTCGGACAAGGTATTGTTTTTGATCATGTTGTAGTAAACACTGGAAATGCTTATAATCCGTCTAATGGAGTATTTACTGTGCCATTCACCGGAGTCTACGCTGTTGACCAATGAACAGTCTCAAATGGATACAACGTTAGTTTCCACCAGTGGTGATCTTGGGTATGGTTATGTCGACAAGGGCAGACAAGGGTATGCTAATGGTGGTAATATGGTGATTGATCAGTTAAATGAGGGTACACAGGTATTCGTGAAAAAAGCTGATAAGTATGGGGACTTCCTGCACGAAAGATTCTCCACGTTTTCTGGATTTTTGCTGTATGACATGTCATAAATGTAGATAGCACATTTCTGTGCTTTTTATTTTCTTTTAACGAGAAAATGTATCACGATACAAATACAAATTATAAATATTTGTGAAAAAATGTTAGTCTTTAATTTGTAATTCAAATAGTTTTTGACAGACACAACACACTGAAACGAATCACAGATAGATGTACCATATGAGATCCTAAAATACAAAATACACACTTGGCAATACTTCTTGAAACACATGTACATCACAACAAAATTTACCTTTGTTATGCAGATACGGTATTTTTGTATTTCTTAACCCCTGAGTCGATGCAACTGTCTGTTGGACCATAGGTAACGAAGGCTTTGAACCAGCCCGGTAGTAAGACTTGACTGCGTGAAAATTTAACCCTTTATCAAAGTTCAAAACCCTTAAAGTACCGAGGCTTCATTCCGTGGATATTAGGTATCCTATTTCAATATTTTTGGTAATGAGTACTCCTTTCAGACTATTTTTTTGGATTATATCTTTCTATATTATTTTATTCAAGTGCTGATGATGACAGGTTACTTCTTGAAACACGTGAACAGCACAATGAAATTTACCTATTTACCCCGAGGGTAATCACAAGCATTGTCTGACACGAAAATGTTACCTTGTGTCTAAAAGTGGTTTATAGTTTTATAGTTTTATTGTTTTTATTAAAATTCAAACCCCTAAAAATACTGAGGATTCATTCCGTGTTTTCCATTCCTTCGAAGTCCTTAGTTCTGGATTTGGTCTCCAGTTTCGATTTTTTTTGTAATGAGTACTTCTTTTAGACTATTTTAGAATTATGGCTTTCCGTATTATTTCATTCTGATGCTGCTGACAATAAGTAATCCTTCCAAACACATGTACAAAATATTCATAATGCTACTTAGGTATATTTTGTATTTCAATTGTATTTTCTAACTGCACTAGCAATACTGTCTTTTTGAAAAAAAAATCTTATGCAGGCAAACCGTGCCTGTTCCAGTGAAAAAGATTATACGCCTGATGCACTGTTTATGTCAACGAATAATTATACATGAACTAACAACATTATACAATTATGGCCCGCTGTTAAGGGAAACATCCAGATTTATTAACTTATAGTTACATTTTTACATATATAGCATTTTAAACTTTTTTCATGAAAATTTTAACGTCGGGTGGAACAGTTAACTGTTTACCGATTTCCGGACGAACTGTTTTATGCGCAAAATAATTGCGCAGTGCAACGTCACTTCAAATCTTACCGGTGACGTTGGGTGTAGAAATTTTTGTATAGGCAAGATTTTTTATTTTGTTTCTATAAGTTAATAAAACAGTTATTTCATGCCCCGTTTCAGGAAATAGCAAAATTATTGTCCCTCGATGATGGAAATGACTTGCAAACTGTTGCCTTCGGCCCCTGGCCTCAGGCAACAGTTCACATGTCATTTCCATCACCTCGGGACAATAGTTTTTGCTGTTATCCTCAAAGGCATGAAATAACTGTATATTGTCAACCCGAGGAGGGAGTTGTTTCCCGAGGGCTCTGCCGGAGGGAAACCACCCCTCAAAGGGTTGACAAATCTGTATGTTTCACGTCAACCGAGGGCCATAATTGTTTTATTATATTTTAAACAGTTTCAATAATTGCAAATTAAGAAGTCTTATTAAGGTTTTAATCTCACAAAGAAGACTGATATATTCTGCTAGTGTTTTTTTTTTTTTTAAATCTACAGGGTTGTTTCTCTCTGACGTAATATCCGGGTTGTTCAGCGGGAAACAACAGGGTTTTTCCCGCAGTGATGTCATATTGAGGTTGTTTGCTAAAACATCTGAGTTATTTTGAAGTCACATGATTGCTTTCATCCATATTCAGTAAAATATAATAACAAGTGTTGAAACCTGTTGAAACAACTGGTTAAAAGTTTTGTCACTTGATATATCATTTTGTAAAAGGTTATTTCCGACACTGCGTGATCAGGTAAAAAGTAGAATAAGGAGCAATGAAAATACAAAATTACGGCAAATTAGAGTACTATGTATGATTATTTTGATAATTTCTGTGTTTTGGACGACATGAATTGTCTCTGTCTCTGAAAAGGTAATAATATATATGTTCAACCAGACCAGATAATTTTTTCCGAGTGTTTATTGCCCGAAGCAACGACTGTTTCAATACCGTGGGACAAATCTGGTCTGTGTCATTAACTAATAGCAATATGTAGACTTCGAAATTAATTTATAGGTTCGAAATATATCTGTACCGGATTTCTTTTTTCAACTTTGAGCACTCTTGAAAAGTTACATGCGTCAAAAATTTCTATATTTATTGATGTGGAAAAGTCTTTAAATTTTTTTTTATTTTTTTTTAGATAAAAATATATAATTATTCGTGTTCTAATGTTACACTATTACAAGTTTTATAAGTCACAGTTTCCTTTGGGAAATAGCTAATGGCAAAGCAAAAATCAGTCAGGAACAAAGCTTTGCATGAGGTAGATATTTCCTAGTTTTATAAAATTTCTAAGCTGGTTTCTGATTTTCATATAGACTTTTTGATTATTTATTTTCTATCAGATTTTACAATTTTTCGTTTATAGTAAAAATGGACATATGCAGAAGCTAAAATTACAGCAACTCTGGTATTTTGTTATTTATTACATCTTGGTCGATGCTTCTGCAGGTGGACTGTTAATCCCGAATGTTTTCACGTATCCGGTTGTCAGTACCGCGGTGCTGGTACGAAACTGACTTTATATATACAAATTTGCAACATCTAAATTTTCGAAAATTTGATTAAAACCAAGGAGTCATGGAAAGCTATATCCTTATCCAATTTCGATCTTTTTGGCCATTTGTTTTTACACTTTTTATTTATTTATGGTCTTCTTAATGTTTTGATTTTGACTTAAAGACACATAAGTGGCTGAAATGACCATTTACAGAAACGAAATCTGTAGTAACTTCGGCATTTTGTTAATTTTAACTTAAGGGGGTTCGCCACTCAATTTGAAAATAAATAGGATTTCCAATAAACATGATTTTTTGTTAGAAAATTAAGATAGAAGTAATTTAAGTGAAAAAAATTGATAGGTCGATGGTCTCGTTTTTGAGATTTAAGTGATTGAAAATTTGGCGGGAAACCGAACTCCTCTGATTTTTCATAGGATTAACATTGGCACTGTTTAACCAGGAATGAATGTGACAGAATAAATAGAATTCAATAAAATTTTTACTGAATGCTCAAAAAGATGTATTAAATGAAAATATGGAAAAAAATAAGGGGGTCAATGGGCAAAAATTATAATGCTTTTAAATGGATAATACCCGAGGATTCCGAAAATCTGACAGATATCCCAAAACATGAGGAGCGAACCTCCTTAAGATATGGCAAGTTTTCAAATTTAAAAATTATGAAAATTGGTACGAAACATGACAGTAGAATATCCAAGGAACAAAAGCCAATTTGAATTAGGTTTTCAAAAATTGAAATCCACAGACAAACACAAATATTTCAGTTTCAGCATCTGCTATATAATGCATCCCTTTTTATTCTTAAAAGAATATTGACCTGTGAGCTTTAAATCAAAATGGCAGCTGATACACCTACGTCTGCTTCGTACTAAGATCTTTTGTTGTACGTTGGCGAAGAAAGATATGTGAATTCAAGAGTATGTGACAAAGGTGATCATTATAATTTCTTAATTGTGAACTTTCCCTTTCTTCGCTGCAATATACCCAACACTTCAGAGTATGAAGTGTACATTTCACAGTTGATACGTTACTGCGGAACATGTGGTTTATACTGTGACTTTATGAAAGGACCAAAGACAACATCCCAGAAGATGCTAAGTCAGAGATATGTTAAAACTTTGTTATTTTTGCCCCTTGAAAAATTATTTGCCAAACAATATTAAAAGATATGACGTGTCCGTGTCACAGATAAAAATGGGCATTTTAAGCTATATATAGATTTCATCTCTTGGACTACCGGTTTTACTTTAAACCTAGAATGACTTACTTAAACATGTTCTATTACCAGTTTTGATAATTAAAATACAAAATAGTTTAAAAAACAACGACAGTAGAATACCGAAGGAACAAAGGAGGGAAATCCACAAAAATCGAAGTCCAAAGACATGGCCAAAACAAAAACTCAGAAAACAATGGCGTCAGACACAAAACAATGAAGTTAGACAGACACAAAGCACAGAAATAGAAATCACAACATTCAAAACAAAGGCACTCACAGTGTGAACTCCAATGAAACTGAGAGTGACATCAGGTGCTCCGGAAGGGTAAGCTTGTCCTGCTCTATTAACAGCACCCGTCACACGGTCAGTGAGGCATATAAATGTTTTGAAAGATCTGTTAAAATTATTAAACCAAACATCGGAAATGTAGTTCACATACTTTAAAATAATTGTCAAACAAGTGCATAAATACAATAAGAATAATTGCAAAAACTCTCATGGATTTTAGGTTAAAACTAAACTAGAAGGAAGTTGCTATATGACCTATGTGACTGAAAGGGGTCAACAGTGTTGGAAAAGAAATTGAGATGGAGTCATTGTTTTTGTAACTATAAACCTTAAATTTCAATTTCCGTACCAAATAAATATGTTACACATTAGCAATGTACAAAAGTGTCGATCTCTTCTGAGTAGGACTTATTCTTGAAGAATGAAGCAGAACAAACAGGAACATATAATTTTAATCGCCCTTTAAAACGAAATATCCAACTTATATGATAAGGTAGCAGTAAGTGTGTTTTGATGGGTTTGAGCAACAGACTTTATCCAAGGGATAAGATACGTATGGAATAAAAGACATTTTGTTGTTGATACAGAATTTATCACGGCAAGTATCAAAAGAGCCACTTAGGACGAGCTTAATGAGTTACGCCGTGAAAAAGTATACGTATACGTATCTGGTCCCTTGGAATAGAATTTAAATAAGCTGAAATTTCATTTTTAGCACAATTAATCTATTGGGTCTGTAAGTCTCATTCAATTTTGAAATTTCCGTGTATATAAATTCTTCCCGAAGGATACATTTTTAACAAAAGCACATGACGTTTCATACAAAAATTTGAACGTCATAATCTGAAAACGGGAAACTTCTCCGAATTTCAATTTTATCGTGAAATCACGCTATCATATGGCAAGACTTATAGACCCTATTTATTGTTTTATTAAAACAAACGTGATTAGAACGTGATGGTGACAAAACGTAGTAAAGACCTACTAAGAACGTATTAAGAACGGCGTGGACGTAGAAAGTACCTGGAATGAACGGGCCAAAATTTCATGGACTTGGCGCAGACGGGATGAAATTCTCTGCCGTTTATGCTACGTTCTTACTACGTCCTAAAAGTTTGCAATACGACCGTTGCACGTTTTTAATACGTTTTTACTACGATTTCATATAACGGTATTTTTCGATCAAGTTTGTATCACGACCTGGTAAAGTTGTTAATGCGTCTTTAACACGTCCATCAAGTTTCTACTACGTTTAATAGTACATTCTAGTGGTTTTTACGCCGCTTACTAGGTTTTTGACAGGTTACATGTATTTAAACATACATTTTCGACATGTGCATGGTCATCGAGACTTTCTTTTAAAGTAGTTTGTATTTTTTTCCATTCTACACTTATCAGTGTAGGTCTACATATAAAGTCATATTCAAATTCGTGCATTTTAAAAGATAATTTAATTTCGTATTTACTAATTATATTCATATAAATTCAAAAGATTTAATACACATGACACTTCAGATACTAGCAAATCCTGTGAATAGTCGATTTCCGACAATGGACATTTAAGACAATTTTGTGCATTTTCAGGCTGTTTCGATAATTGAATTTCTTCTGCTCTCAGTGTTATAAATACCTAGTTAAGGTAGTAGATCTTTAGTAACCGCAAAGATTCCAATTAATTTTTCTTAAAATTTGCAGTATGAAAAAAATAATGTACTAATTTACTTCAAGAAAAAAACTGAAAAGTGTCAATCTATAGTTAACAGAAACAACCACTAGTTTGAAATTCTGTTAAGAACTCACTCATGAGGTACTTCTGTACCGTATATATATAGATTGGAAAAAACAATCATGTGAATTTAGATACTGCATATAGCTATTTCGACAACTGATGAGACAGTAGTTATCGAAATAGCTATATGCAGTATCTAAATTCACCTGATTGTTTATTCCAATCCGGGAAGTTTGCGATGTTTTAGCTTTGATTGTCAATCTTACATTAACATACAAGTTCCGCAGAGGAATGGTGTATCCGTTAATCATTTCTCACTTCTGGCGCTCTATAAATATATATTATTTCATTTCGGTTCGAGTCGAGTCGAGGATATTTAATATGTAACTTTGTCAATTTTGTCAATGCCCCGTATGGGATTCGAACCTAGGACCCCAGTCCCTCTGTGCGGACCCCTTAACCACGGGGCTACCGCGACTTACATCTGAGAGTTTATTTTATGTACTTAAAGCTAGGGTCGTTTGTTCGGTCTGCCTAACTGGTGTGGTACAAGGTGCGACAATCTGATTTTACCTGGATTGATTGTGATTGTATAGGTGAACGGTTGTCATTTTCACCTGATCTATTGATGAGATAACACGTTAAATCCCTATCATTATTTTCCAAAGATTTTGATATGAACTGCACTGTTCAATGAGACATAAGCTGTTGAAATAGCTATATGCAGTATCTAAATTCACATGATTGGTTATTCCAATCAGGGAAGATTGCAATGTTTTAGCTTTGATTGTCAATCTTACATTAGTATACAAGTTCCGCAGAGGAATGGTGTATCCATTAATCAGTTCTCACTTCTGGCGCTCTATATACAATAATATATATATATATATTATTTCATTTCGGTTCGAGTCGAAGATATTTAATATGTAACTTTGTCATTTTTGTCAATGCCCCGCATGGGATTCGAACCTACGACCCCAGTCTCTCTGTGCGGACCCCTTAAACACGGGGCTACCGCGACTTACATCTGAGAGTTTATTCTTATGTACTTAAAGCCAGGGTCGTTTGTTCGGTCTGCCTAACTGGTGTGGTACAAGGTGCGACAAAAGTGATTTTACCTGGATTGATTGTGATTGTATAGGTGAACGGTTGTTATTTTCACCTGATCTATTGATGAGATAATGCGTTAAATCCCTATCATTATTTTCCAAAGATTTTGATATGAACTGCACTGATCAATGAGACATAAGTTGTTGAAATAGCTATATGCAGTATCTAAATTCACATGATTGTTTATTCCAATCAGGGAAGTATGCAATGTTTTAGCTTTGATTGTCAATCCTACATTTGCAAACAAGTTCCATAGAGGAATGGTGTATCTGTTTATCATTTCTCACTTCTGGCATTCTGTTTGCCCCTTACCTTAGACGAATATATAATTAATTTTTAAGGGCTTGTTTAAGCAAATTATGCTTATCCAGAGTTTTCAGTTAGATATCCAGGTTCGTCGGGCCCCTCAGACGATTATATATATAATATATATTCTCATATATATATGAGAAAACTACTGCAATTAAGTACCATTGGCACATGCAAAAAACAGAATATGAAATAGTTCAATTCTTAACCAAACTACCAATACTGAACCGTCTAAAGATTTTTTTCTTCATTTATTTCTTGCGAAAAGAGATTGTTTCACTTTTAATATTGCGAGGCATGTCTTAATAAGTTACAAAATGCCGCACACACTGGCATTCATTGTCGAAAATTTTTTAGATTATTCAAATTTTTTAATGTTTGCAAAAATTTGGTTGATAAATACAATATGAACATATCGGATGAACGTCAGAGGTATGTTATACACACGCTAATATATATATATATATATATAAATGTAGGCTTGTTCGCGAATCCAATCAGTGACGTCACAAAATTAATTATTTGGTTGGCAAAATTGTATTTCAGGAATAAATTGCATTGTATTGCAATGGGGCAGAATTCTAATTTTTAAATAACATTTTACATACTAGTCCGATTTTGGATCTGTAAAATGCATAATAAACTTCGAAATTTTTATATTTTTTCTTCCGATTTACTTTTTCTAAATTTCCTCTGAATAATTTGAAATGTGTATTTTAAATATTTGGAAATTGTCAAAAATTTGAATACTTTACAACAACGTCAATTAGATCAAATAAAAATAATCAAATATAGAAAATTTTTATATCCTGTTAAACTGTAAATTTTTTTTCAATTCAGATCAAAAGAAATTATCAAATTACCTTTAAAAACAAAACCATACAAGTTAATTGAAAATGACATTTTTATGACCCTAATTAATTATTACGATTTCTTGCCAGCCAAAAGGCTCCACAGGTAAAAATATCGAGGTTGTGACGTCACGGCGAATAAGCCTATACAGGAGCTTCTCGCTTGTTGGTTAATACGTGTATAAAAGCACACATGATTCCTTGCATCTAACGAGTAGGGTAAAATGTATCAGCCAGTGTTTGTGGTTTATGAACAAATTTAAAACAAAATCATTCCACAGAATGAAAATCAATGCTTTGTTTCAGGATCACATTGATTGAGATGATTTGAAATAAAATTTGTGGTTTTCTTTGGTGTTACCCATCCTGTAATCCTGCACATCTTTCGGTTTCACTTCTATTTTAACACCGTTTGATTTGACTTGGTAAAATGATTAAACTGATCTGAGGAAAGATCATCAAAATCGTGTCTTTCACCCATGCAGACGTTCGGCTATTTGTTAGACGCCCGTTATGCACGTGTTCCGCATACTTCAAGTATGCTAGTGTAATGTGTTTTTTTTTTCTTTTTTTTTCTTTTTTAAATATTTAATAATGGTATTCTTCAGCACGTGCCATCGTTTTTTACTAAAATTTTCGAAGTTTTCGATCATTGGCTAGAACGTCATAGTGTGACAGTGCCATAAATCAAAATCGTAGCGTCCGGTTCGTCAGCAGCGACGAGTAGAATTTCAAGTGGAGATTATGGAAGAATGAAGGCATTAAAGAATTGAAGTCAATGCCGACCCAAACAGACCGCTCCTAAAGCTGGTAAAATTCCCATATTAGAATTGAAATAAACCATGATTGTCCGTTACTTTGTCATTTTAGTATAGACTTTTGCTTTTTTTGTTTTTTGGGTTTTTTTTATTATTTTTTTTGTTACATCGCTAATGATTACAAATAGAAACTCGACCGCACAAGGTATGGCGACAATTATGTATCTTTTTTATTGTATTTAGTACAAACTCTGTACAAACGTATTGGAGACCTACTTCAAACTTGGGTGGTCGCAGTGGGGTCGTAGCAAGGACGTAGTTTGAAAGAAGTAAAGACGCGATGAACGCAGAAGAAACGTAGTAAGGACTTTAAAGACCTACAAGGAACTTGGTCATAAACTTTAAAGACGTATCGCGATATAGGTCATTATCTGGTGTTTTAAAGTTTGCATATAAGAAAAAAAGGAACAAATTCTAATATAAAGTAAAGCATTTAAAATAACATGACATTAAAAAATGATAACACAACAAAATATCTTGGATCAATTAATGAGATTTATATTTCTATAATCATCACATGTAATAAAAATAAAAACAGAAATCGTAAATATATACCACATACATGTATAAAGACTATTCAGTGACTCGCCATATATTGCACCAAAAACGCGTATTGAATATGAACAATGTTTTATGAAGTCTAACTGCGATCATGTCAACAAATTTAACAATTTTTTTCAACCTGCACTATTTTGTGAAGAAAAATAATAAGAATTAAATAAATAAATACATAAATAGATTAATTAATTTATAAAGATTCAGGAGTTTTTTCTTTTGGCTACATGTTAGTAGATTTTGTAACAAGAAGCTTAAAAAATTTCCAGGAGCATGGTACTGTGACATCCAAACAATTAAAGCATTTGAAATTAATTTTGACACGGAGTCCTGTAAGAATATAATCAATTAATGATACATTCTGAAAAAAAACCCTGTTATATAGCGTTCGTGAGATTGAGCCACCAAAACATTTGGGCATTCAGTTGTCACAAAACAATGGCAGTAGAATTCCGAAGGAACAAAGGAAGTGATGACAAAAATCTAACTGACATTCATATTTAATGTAGGAATACTGAAAACACAAACATTACCATAGCACTTGATCACATATGGCAGATGAATTTTTGCTTCCCAAATGCAATATCTAATATTTTGTTCACACTTCACCAACGTTGATGTTTTTGACATCACCGCATATTAACCATTGAAGCCCTGTGACGATACTGTCTGTACCAGGCATTTTTATAAATATAATTATGAATAAGTAAAACAATTCATGGCGTGTGTTCGAAGGAGTTTAGCAACATCCCTTTAAAACTTTGATTTTGATGATAGACAGTCAGTTTCAAGGACTGGTGGACTTAAATCCTTTCTTAATTAGTTAAATTGTTTCATATCATCTTGTTAAAAAATTGTGACAGTTGACGCTGTAATTTTGCAGTCATCATCATGGTAAAAAACATCTGAACTTATTGAATAGATCGGAAAGAGTTGACCTTTTACTTGACTGGCTTATTTTATTTTGTTCATGTCCAATTAGTGAATAGGGGATAGCTTCGGTACTAATTACATTCGCCCGTATTCAGTACTGTCATCTAAAGTTAATGAAGTTTTCAGATATTAAGGTAGTTGCCAACTTTGAATAAAAGTAATAAGACCTTTATAAAAGTATTCTGAAATAGTAGGACTTGACGAAAGGTTGACAATAAACAAGAAAAAAAATAATAGGTTCATGTGCTTGATTTTGAGATACATGCAATTACAATTAAGGGGGGGGGAGTTCCGATTTTCTAGGTTTTTCATAGGCATTGTATAGAAATTTGTAAGTCTTGGTATTCAAGTGAAGGAGAAATGTTAATTTCTTAAAATTTGGTCCGAAATTCCTAAAAGGTACCTGCTTTTAAATTCAAAAATAGGCGTTCATGTGCAAAATATTTACATGTTATGATATGGAAAAGACATGGCATGGGAGTCCGCATATCTGACCATATGACAGAAATCAACGGTGGCAACTACCTTAAATTAATTAACCGACTTCCTGAAAAGTGGGATGAATACAGTGATAAGGTTGTCCGTCCTTCCGTCCATCTGTTACACCTGAGGGTACTTATCTGTCATACACTACTCCTTCTGAACAAACGAAGTGTATTTCTTAAAGCTTAAGCTCAGCCTAAGTGGGGTAATGTAGATCTACACTTCTTATCTCAGAATATGATTTGATTCATTTTTGGGGTTTCCAATGGCAACATAGACATAGCCATGACAAGTGGATACCCTCCTCTTTTGCACTTCTCCTCCTGGACCAATAGACGGATTTTCATGAAACTTAAGCATAATATTTGTTACATTATGTACATTTGCACCTCCTTTTCAGAATTTGATTTCATTATTTTTTTTTTGCGTTTCCCGTAGCAATACATAGACTTGACCATTACATTTTAAGTGGGTACCCATCTCTTATTCACTACTCCTCCTGAACCCCAGGGTAGATTTTTATTACTTGTTAACATAATGCAGATGTGCATCATTTTTTCCTGAATTTTATTATATTGATATTTCAGTTATGGAGCAATGGGGAACGGGGTGTATATATTAGTGAGCTTTTCCTACAGTTTTTCCATTTTTTTTTTTGTTTTGTATAGATTTTCTTTTGCAACTCTTTTGTGCATTTTTCCTTTTCGTGTCGGGCTAAAAATAAAAATAGCGTTGACTTTTTAATTTTTTTTCTTGTGCTGTTTTTATAACAGATAGTACTCTCCCTTAAAATAAAGCATTTTACATCAGTAATTTATTTAAATATTGGTACAAAATATGTATGGAATTATTGCTGATAAGAACATACAAATACAATGCAATGCAAATGTTAAATCTAGCTATAAAAACAGCGCTTAATTAAAGTCTTCTAAATCACGTAAGATATATTTTTAATCTTCTCCTAATTCTGGTATCACATACAGGACAAAATTCCATTCCGAAAGCACATGCCTCACAGGTCAACACATGACCACAATTAACAAAAAATATACATCTGTCATTGGTTTGACATCGTACACATTTTGGAATTTCATTCAATCTTCTCTCTGCAAAATTTTCAGCGTCTAAAAAGTATTGTATCTTAGTTTGTATTAAGTTACATTCTCATATCAGAGGTGAAGTATCTCATAGCCAATGGAAAAGCATTACTTGTTCATTGTTTTTACGCCCCTCAGATTTCTAATTCTAAATGAAAATCTGCACTCGTCAAAAAAGTTATCTAAACAATAAATGACAGAAATGATTACACAAACAGCTGTAACAAAAAGTTCACCTTTTTAACAATGTTTAATATAATGAGTTGAAGGCTAAACATTATAGACAAAGTACATCAGGTGTCAGATGCCAATTGAGATAATGTTTAAAATGCTGACAAACGACTAAGATACAAGTTCAATGCTCCGCCTCGAAATCTAATTGACATTCGTGGAGCATTGTATACATGTAATAAACCAATAAATATAAACAAGGCAATAAGCAACTGCAAAGTCGACATTTTGTCTTGCAATTTTTAGATATATATTTTGTTACATTTAAAACAGTTAACAGACTATTGTACCTGACACACCAGTAAATAAACAATTCAAATATCAAACAGTCTCCGAAAGTAGGGATAAATACGAAAAACATTTCTCCATGTGCTTATGCAAGTTTTAGTTTAAGTACTGGTTTGAAAATTATAATATGCAGTATTTGGAGACTAACATGCACAAGAAATTCTCACAACCTCTGGCAGCATTTCCGAGATACTGTTAACCAATTTTGTGACAAGATATTTAAAGCAGCCGATATTAACTATGCATTTTGTTTTATTTTGGATGGATTTTTCAATTGGGTTTATGATAATAGACAAAAGTTGTACATCTTTGAAAAGGGAATCGTTTACATTTTAAATATCTTTTTATTGACGATTTGGGTCTGTGAGAAAATGTGAGCCTTCTTCAGCCATGCATTGCACTGTATTATTTGTTGTCTATCAGCTTTTATATATCTTTTAATTTCTGGATTTCTAATGTTTTGATTTAATCTCGACTGAAGAGACCTAAGTTGTCGAAATGAACACATGCAAGAAATAAATTTACAGTTAAAACAAAACAAAAAATAGTGTGACTTGTTTATATCGTGTATATTGTGGAAAAGATCATGCTTATCCTTCCAGAGAACTAGATGACACTGCTATTCTATAGGGATACACACTGTTAGTGCTTTCTTTGTTGCGTTTGTATTGTGCTCTGTTAGTTTTGTCCTCGTCATTTTTGTTGTCTCTCTTCCACTAGTATTTCCCTTTATGTGAGAGAATTGGTACATTGTTTATGCTTCCTGCATATGATCAACAGAATATAATTTTTGGACATTTTATCGAAAATGCTCTCCAATTTTCGATGTATTCGTTAAAATATAGAAAAAAATATACAACAATTTCGTTATCGTATAAATTATTTATAATATTCAGGCTTTCGTCATATAATTTGCTTAAAAAGAACTCTTAGTTAAGTGAATAAAAATCTGTATACATCAAACGATTAAAGATCAAAGGGGATGGGAAAGGGAATTCCAAAATCAGAAATAAGTAACAAAAAGCATGACAATTCATATTTCGCACAAATTGAAACAATGTTAAAAATAAAATAAATGCATAAAAATGAACAAGGCACAAAAGTAAAGCACTCGTAGTGTGAACCCTACGTAACTGGAGGTACCATTAGATGCTCCGGAGGGGTGAGCATGATCTGTTCCATGCGTCACACCCATAACACTACAAATTAAAAGTTCGGTTTTGCTACAGTGTATAAGCATTTGTTATGTACAAAATATGTATATAAAATTTGCATTTTTCTCATTTCTTTTTGTTATATTGCGTTGTAACATGATGGAAGGGGATGCCAAAGAAGCATCATGATTACAAATTATATAATTAGGAAAGTATGATGCCTTACTTCAATATTATGCCATTAGCTTAAAACCCTATTTTGATGGTCTCTTTTTATCAAATTTTTGCAATAAAAAAATATGTAAAGCAAGATGCGTTTTTTGTGTCATTCAAAATTTCTATATTTAATGTTGAGAGGAGAGTTTGTAACTACAGACTGCGTCAGTTGTCATGAAGTCTCTTTCCTAAGTTTTCAAGAAAAAAAACACCAAATCGTAAAATCGGAACATATGCACACCTCAACAGTATTTCCGTGAACTTGTGCTCGAGAGAACTTCTTATTGAATCACAATTTCAAATTTTGGCATTCTATTTTTGTAATTTCAAAATGTGATCTGACCACTGTTTTATATTGCCCACATCTCACTATTTATAATGCCAAGTTTTCTCAAAATCGATTTGACGTTTGCACTGTGTTTGTCTATATGTTGCGATTGTCCACAAGCTTGGAACACTGGTGCTTTTGTCGGGCAACGAATGACAGTGATTGTAAGTACCCTTTGCCAGTTTCCTAAATGTTTGTTGACAATTCCGCATCCATGACCAGAATAAACATGGATGTAGCATTGCTCGACATCTAGCATTGAGTTCCGCTCAAACCGGTGCTAGGGCCGTCTTGATTTTACTATGAGGTATGGACAAAGCTCATTGTTGAAAGCCTCATGAAGTCTTCAAGATAAAGAACAGCGATAAAAGCGTTGTTTCATTGCTTTTTACCATGTATTTGTAGAAACTTTGTCTCATGAGCATTTACCCCACAATCCATTTATTGCTTATTCCGAAAATATCGAGTTTTAAAAGAGTTTGCTTCGTTTCTAAGGAGATTTACTGTCAAACGTTTAGGAGTAATTTGTATAATCTTTTATATTTCAATCAAAAGAAAAAAAAAATAAACAGAACAATATGTAAATACATATAGTAAGCTCTATTTCATTTCTCAAAAAACTACATTTTGTATAGCACGTTCACTGTGATTTTGCAACTGAAGATCTTTTAAAATGTAGCAGTAGATTGTTAGATAATGTAAAAACTTTTAATTTAATTTTTTGGGGGGAGACTTGGATTTTCACCTGATCCGGGAAATTGTTTTTTAGCCTGCTTTGCGAGCCAGATTATTTTTTTCTCATTTACATTATACAAGGAAACTTTTTTGAGCCAGGCTTTTTTCCAATGTACAAGATCAGTGCCAAATCCTTTTTATCCCAGATGCTGGTCACAGAATTTTTTTGGGCGAAAATTCGGACCAGACATTTTTTTTTCTATAAGATACAANCCCCAAAAAAAAAAAAAAATAAATAAATAAATAAATTGTCTGTGCCTTTTACGTTTAAGTATACGTTATTTACAGAAAAATATTACGGTTACCCTTAAACTATTTTTTCTCTGCAAATTTTACAGGTTTCCAGAAAATTTTTTTCTCATAAATCAATTTGTTTATATATTTATAAAATAAACTTTTCAATGTTTTCCACCATTGTTTTAATCAAGGAAAAAAGCCATGACACAATAGCATTGAAAAATTGTAACAGACTATAAACACTTGATAAAGGAGATACATCAAATCAGATCAGGAATGGTTAAAAAACATATGATCTCAGATTTGTATTATTATATCAGAAAATCACAGGCGAAGGCAAAGGTAGCGAAAGCACATATTCTGGTACAACTTGAAAGGTTTTGTCATAAGAAATAAACATGATAAATATTTCACAGCTTAAATTACAGGAAGTACATTCTTTTTTTAATTTTATCTCGAAAAGTAAATATGATATAATAAAACACAATACCATTATTGGAGAAATCATGCAGGGAGGTTAAAGGAAGATGCACAATGAATTTTTTAATTTGTACTTAAAGAAACTTGGATAGAACGAGTCATTGATAATCAAATGGGTTATTGGGAAAAAAAGATTTTATTGCTTGAAAAAATGAAAAAAAAACCTTTGAAAACTTCAAAAGAAAAACTCAAACAAATATCAAACCAGTTGTCAAATCTGTTTTGGATAGATGTTTATTTTAGATATTTTACGAAAGGAGTACATTATGCTTGGCCTTCTTTTGGCAAAAATCGTGATGAGTTTCATAATACTCGATATTCTCAATAATTAGTACAAATAATGGAAAGAATACATGAATTGGACAAATATAGCATTCAGTTTAGCCGATTTAAATGATAGGGTTACAAAAGATTTCTTCATTTTAAATGAAATAGAACAAACGACAAACTTTTAAAAAATATTATTCTCTTTTGTCACAAATTCAAAAAGAACTCAGAGATTGTATAAAGGAAAACTGTACAACTATAAATTTTGATAACATTATTATGGGAAATGATTTTTACAGGAAAGTTGTATCCAATGAAAGGAATTTTGTTTATAAAAGTATTTTCGAAAATGTATTCAATTTGCAAATTGATAAATTTCCTAAAAAGGGAGAAATACCTGGTTGTGAAACAGATCATTTGGTAAAACTATTTCTTTCTTTTATCCTGATACATAATTTACATATTTTTAGTTACACAGAATTATTCCGATCAATTTTCATTTGTCAGCTTCAAGTTTATCGATTTTTATGCAAAAATCTACTATACAACGAGCACTTATAATGCATTTTTAATAGTTTGGGTCCTAAACTATATATATATAATTATATATATATTAACTGCAATTTTGGGTACTTCTGTTTAAAAAAATTGGGCTTGAGTCATCTGCCTGTAATGTGTTTTTCTATAGAGCCGGGGCCGAGGTCTGGGTCTGGGTCTTTTAATATTAAATGTTGGGTTTTTGGTTGATTCAAGTGGGATTCGAATCCCCTCTGTCAAGGTACTAAGGGTTGAGGGTCTGCTACGCTAACCACTACACCACCAAATCCATGTTCAAATTTCGGTTAATTAATATACTTAACTCTCATATTACGTGTCAAAATAGATTTGCAACTCACTCTATTTTACATCCCACAGAGATGGCATGGGCAGTGTAATCTGTCTGTAATATCTGTACATTCGAAGGACAGCCAAATCCCTCGGTGGGAATGCAATCTCGATATTCATTTCTCTAATTCTAATCCCGTTGGGTTCCTACGATAGACCGTTATATATTAATTTTTAGGCCCTGCATTAGCGTAAATATTCGCAAATCCGGGGAGATGAACAAGTTTCCACGTTGACTGAATTTATAGACAGTTTATATATATATATATATATATATATATATATATTTGTGTGTGTAAACGGGTAGGTTAACTTACCTTACTACAATACAAATATACCAAAGTTGCATAATCAACAGTAATGTTCGTTATGATATGCACGTGTTTCAAGGAGTAATCTCTCAGTTAGCCCCGTCTTTCATGAAAAATGAAAGTCGTCATTTGAACATCACCAAGCTATTATTTTATATTTTAAGCAGGTTCTTTAAAAGATTAGGACTCTATAACAAAGCACATTAGGCATTTCACTAGTGCCTTCTTTATTTTGTTTTATTCTACTTGAAATTTGGTCCGATTTTGTGGGTTAGTGAACCTAGTTGTTTAAAGATCAACACTGAATATTATTTGTTTCAAATAGAGTTGGAAAAATATCATTCAGCAGAATTGTGCACTGCTAATATAAATGATGAAATGTCTTTCGATACCAAATTTTCTGGCCCAACTTCCAAGATATACTTGATCCTATTTTGTTTTAAATTTTTATTCATATATTCCATGTTATACATAATGTCATAAACATGTCTTTTTCATCAGTATGCAACTATTTATTACAAATGTACAGGTGTGAAATAGAGTATGAAAGAGCGACTGAGAGTTGATGTTTTTGTATTCTTTTCGTTCATTTGTTTTGCTATATATTATCTTTATAACCCCATTCTGATAATTTTATAATATGTAATTCACTTCTATGCCCTAGTTAGCTGGCATGGTAATGATAATTTTGTAAAAGCCTGTCCGATGAAAAATTAATAGAAAAAAACATGTAAAATATGACATCCCTATAACATATCATTCAAATAATATACCCAAAGTTATAGTCAAAATCAATGTCACGAAGTCAAATAGTCTGATACCAACCAAACAGTCTTGTGTTACTAGCTGACGGCTTTTATAAATAGGTCGATTTTGCAATCTACAGAACATGTACTGTAATTCCGAATTTTTGTTATCCTGTTTACAATTTGGGCGATGCCACTTCTAGTAGATTAGTATTCATCGACAGTATCAAAATACTAAGAGTCGTGTATTATGGTGCTGCCGCGAAAATCGATTATACGGAAACCTATGATATCTTAACTTTATAGATTCCATGAACCTGAGTAAAATCTGCCTTGAGAGTACTGTCTTTAGTTAATTTTGTTTAACTTTATGGCCCCTTTAGCTATTTTTTCTCTACTAGATCTTGTTTTAATTATTATTTTAGTTTTCATTAAAAAATCCAATTGTCCAGTTGTTTCAGAGGAGAAGATTTTTGAATGAATATTTATGACGGATGCAAAATGATTGCTATATAGTCTGGTAAGTTAAAAACATTATTTATCTATTGTAAAGTCAAGTTGACAAAGAGCTGAAATAAGGTAATGTTACTCACTCCTTGAGACAAGTGTGTGGCATAGCGGAATTGGCTGTTTTTTATGTAACTTCGGTATTTTTGTATTATTAACAAATTTACCATCCGATGAGCGATTACTAAAACAAAATATGCTATGCTATCTAAGGTCTAGATACATTTATCACTGAAATGTGCCAAATGGTACTAGATCATGATAGGAAATACATAACATACTATGGATTACTTAATGATATTTAGTTGATTATCGAAAATATGCAACTCATGATCGAAAAATATTCGTGCGCGCATTCGTGAATTACTGTGTTGTTCGATCATTCGTTGAATATTTTGCGATAATCAGAATCTCGGATTAGTTATAGTATAATTATTATAATGATAAAATCTTTATTGAAAAAGGGCAAGCTTTTTTGGATCAACACCCTAATGATTTTCATCTTTGCAGAGGAGACAAAAAGTACAATAAATAGCACAACTGGCTTGCCATAATACTTTTCGCAAATCGATGGTATACTTATAAAATGTTGACGTTTAACTAGATCGATATAAATGATGCAAAAAATGTGATATGCAGACATAAATGATTATTAGTATTGTTTAATTTAATTTATGACTTTATTGAAATCCTCTGATGCATTTCTTGAAATGTTTGGTATTCAATCTTTTTGTGTATATAAATTACGAAAAAGAGCAAAATGGCATTCAACTGACTCCAGTTCATTTCCATCTTCCGCACATTATCAGATCTTGTAATTATTTCTTATTTAAGATTTACAAAACTATACAAAGGCAATACCCCTTTCATGTACAACCGAAGCTAGGTTTCAACGTTTCGTAAATGTCTTACAACATCTTTAAATACCTCTGTTCTTTTCATAACGTCATCTAAATATTATCGCCCTTTAATCTTGATGACAAATGTGCAATGAGGAAAGTGTCGCGCATGCTCTTCCCATGGTATGTCACCAGGGTCCCATTGATGTAGTCCACCTTTACAATACTGACAGCGGACTAGATCCCCTTCACCTAAACATATAAGAATTCAATAAATCTGCAACCAATAGACAATGCAACCATGGTTAAAACAGTTTTTTAGCATTATTAACCAGACATACTGTAATATTGTACGAAAGGATATGGAGTAAATAAACAAAAGATCATAACACATATGTTAACTCAAACTGCAATCATTTTAATGAGCTGTATGGCCATTTCGGAAATTAATTCCTCATCAGAAGCACTAGAACCGAAACATAGGAAATCCACAATTTCAAAAAAAATGTTTTAAATGCACAAAAACCAAACGAAATCCGAATAATCAGTAATATTAAATACAGCTAAGGACAAAACTACGATGGAGGGAGTTGAATCGTAGGTTTAAGAATTTACGTAAATTTAGATATTTGTAATTGAACAGAGTGTACACATGATATATTATCTCATGTACAAGTACAACATATCTAAGAAAAATAAAAAGCATACATCTCTAACACGGGGAATTCTTTTACCAACTCCACACTGCATTAATATTAAATATTTTACGAAAGGATATGGAGTAAATGAACATAAGATCATAACACATATGTTAACTCAACTGCAATAATTTCAATGAGCTGTTTGGCAATTTCGGAAATTAATTCCTTATCAGCAGCACTAGAACCCAAAACATAGGAAATCCACAATTAAAAAAAAATATTTAGAATGCATTAAACCAAACGAAATCCGAGTAATCAGTAATATCAGATACAGCTAAGGACAGAACTACGATGGATTGAGTTGAACCTTAGGTCTAAGAATTTACGTAAATTTAGATAGTAGTAATTGAACAAAGTGTACACATTAGATATTATCTCATGTACAAGTACAACATATCAAAGAAAAATAAAGAGCATGCATCTCTAACACGGGGAATAGTTTTACAAACTCCATACTGCATTAAAGACAAGCTTTAATTTCTGCATATGGCCCTTCAGTGCAGATAAAATCTAAACATCTGAAAGACAATAAAATCAAAAGTTGTTTAAAAACTGATGGAGAACAAATATCAAATGTGATCTAAATGGAAAGCAAAAATCAGCTAAGGACATAGCATAAACTCGGCGAATGTCGGATTAGTAAATGGAATATCAGGTACTCTGGTAGAGTTATTATCTTCTAGCACACATATGGGACTAAGAAGTAATAACTTTCCGAAGAGAGAGCACCAATCGGGTACAACGTCCCATACTGGAATCTAAAACCTTCGCAAAATAAATCATATAAGAGTTGGTAAAGCCATTTATTTAAAAAAGCATAAAAGCATTTACAAAATTGTCCACCATTGCATTTTTGCACACATGTTCCGTGCAGCCATTTTACATTTCAGTTTCACTGGAGTTCACACTGTGAGTGCCTTTGTTCTGAATGTTGTGGTTTCTTGTTCTGTGCTTTGTGTCTGTCTGGCGTCATTGTTTTTGTGTCTAACGTCATTGTTTTCTGTGTTCTCGTTTTTGCCCGGTCTTTGGACTTCGATTTTTGTGAATTTCACCCCTTTGTTCCTTCGGTATTCTATTGCCGTTGTTTCAAAGTAAAATATGATGTCATAATGCGTAAACCGATTGTTCCCTGACATTAAAAGTCTTTCTTTTTGGTCATTAGAAGACAAAAAAAAAATAAGTGTAATGTCATGATTTTTACCAAACAGACGAGCATATTACAAACAAACCGGGCAGATAAATGTTTTGTCTAACAAATATATGTGGTTCACAGACTTTTAAATGACAAGAAAAATCCCATGTAACAAAGCGATCGTCTAAACATCAGTTTGTTTTCAAATTAAATCTTATGAAGTTTTATTTACAACAGAGTTTTAAAGATACCAAATGTTAATGAATTAATCTCACCAGTATAGAAAAATCCCGCATCTGCCAACATGCCTGGAGTTTGCGAAATGTCTGTTCTCCAGTTTTGAAACGTTGCTATACGGGATTCAAAAGCTCCATCTCTTAGACCCAAACTCTAAAGTTTAACAATTATAATAATACAATACTTTATCACATACTAACCAATAAATGAAGTATAAATGTTATTCAACTCATGAGCTTGTACATGCGCTTCAGAAAATAACCTATATGACCGGTAAAGGAAATTTAATATAAAACAATCTCCTTTGCACAGAAAAAACTGGACAGAACATCCTTTCAAACTGAAAGTTATGCATTTTGATGACAACGCCTACAACTGCCAATGGAAAGCTTTCAAATTTACCTAGATGTAGAAATTAATGGCAAAGATTTCAAGATAAAATTTTACAGCTTGAGTTTTCATAGTTTACGCACTTCTAAAAATAATATGAACAATACCCGTGTGGATGGTCAAAGTCAAAAAAAATATATTATTGGTCATGATTTGTACTTATGTTACAATACATGCACTTGTCAAGTCTTGCTGATTTCTTTGTAAGACTCTTTGATGTTCTTCCAAAGGATTGTTTGGTAGGTGCTCTACGTCTACGTGTATTCGGATGAACACCATGTCATTTTCCCCTGAAATATAAGAATGGTGGTTGTATAACAATATTCTGGAAACATTTTTATTTCCAATGTTCAATAATGAAAATCCAAAATAACAAGAGGTTCTTAAGAGCCTGTATTGCCATCCTGGCCCTTGACTAACATTGACAGTTTTTGTTCAAGAATCCATAGTTAAACTATAGTTTCAATATGATCTGAAGGGGAGAAGACTTTTGTAAGTGTTTCCATTCAGTTCAAATTTTAAACTATGTTCCATGCTGGCAGACATCATTTATAGAGTATGAACCCTATACACAATATTTCTTTGCAGGGGACCATATAAAGGTTATTATGACCTAGTTTGGTTCGAATTGGCTCAGCAGTTTCACGGGAGAAGATCTTTGAATGTGTTTTCCAATTTGTTGCAATATTAAAACTGTGTTCCCTGTTTGCAGCCATCTTGGATATAGCGTGGAAGTAAAAACACCTTTTTTGTAAGGACCACCAAAGGACTATTGTGGCCAACTTTGGTTCCAATTTGGATAAACAGTTTCGGAGGAGAAAATCTTTGAATGTTTTTTTCCATAGAGTCCATTGTTAAAACTATGTTGCCAACTAGGGACCATCTTGGATATAGCACGGACCTGAAAACACCCTTTTTGCAGGGGACCATCTAAGGAATATGGGGGCCAAGTTTGGTTCCATTTGGCTGAGCAGTTTCAGAGGAGAAGATTTTTCATGTGCTTTCCCATAGGGTCCAATATTAAAAACTATGTTCCCCGCGTGCAGCCTTCTGTTATACAGCGCAGACCTGGAAACATCTTTTTACAATGACCACACAAAGAAAATTGTGACCAAGTATGGTTCCATTTGACTCGGCAAACTCAGAAGAGAAGATTGTTGAATGTGTTTCCCTTAGGGTCCAATATTAAAACTATGTTCTCCGCTTGTGGTCGTCTTGGATAAACACAGACCTGAAAACGCCCTTTTTTGCAGGGGACCACCGAAAGAATAATGTGGTTAAATTTGGCTCACTAGTTTCAGAGAAGGTCTTTGAATTTGTTTAAACTATAATTCCCCCTGGTGGTCATCTTGGTTGTAGTGCAGACCTGAAAAACGCCCTTTTCGAAGGGACCAAATTTAGTTTTAATTGGCTCAGTAGTTTCAGACGAAAAGTTTTTTAAATGTATTTTTCAAAAGGGTCCAATATTAAAACTATGTTGCAGGCTGACGGCCATCTTGGTTGTAGCGAGGGCCTGAAAACACCTTTATCACAGGGGACCACCTAAAGAGTATTGCGGCTTACTTTGGTTATAGTTGTTTAAGTAGTTTCAGAGGAGATCTTTGAATGAAAAGTTTACGTCGGACGGACGCAAGGACGGATGACCATCGTACCGACTGACGGACGACGGACACAAAGTGATGACAAAAGCTCATCTTTGCTCTACCCAGGTGAGCTAAAAATGAGAGGCCCGGAGAGTGCATCCGTATTGATCCCCTGATAAAATGATTCTAAGCAATACCTATGCTAAAGACCAAAAATAATGGTTTTTTTTTTCCATGGAATCTTATGTTAAACTATGTTTTCCCCTGGCAGCCATGCTTTCTTTGTAAAAGACCTTATATAGTATTCCTAACGAACAATAACTCCTACAAAAATGTATTGATTAAGAATAACTTTACCTCCATCTGTAACTTTTAAATGTAACTCACATGACAAATATCACGCCTATATCTTAAACAGTTTTCAAAAATTTCCAGAAGTCTGTTATTTCATGCAAATTTTAAAATCCAAAGGGCAATAACTCCTACAAAAAATACACAACACTTCAACACCATCTGTAACTTCTGGACATCTCACACACCAAATATTTAGTCAAAATCTCAAACGACTTTCCAAACATTAACGAGCCAAGACGAAACTTCAATATTAATTTACTTCTTTGTACATCAGGTGATCTTCCGGTAGATCTAATCACAATCCTGCTTTTTAGTGTTTAACACTGATATTGCTTTATTTTTTGTGGCGTTTATATTATGGTTTGTTGGTTTCGTCTTCGTCGTTAAAGTTCTCTGTCTGTTTGTGATCCTTATATTGCCATCAATTCTGTATTAATGATTTCAGTACTTGCTTCTGAATTCATTTGGACATTTAATTATAATCTGAATTTATACAAATTCTAAAACCTAAGGTTTAAATCCCTATCGTAGTTTTGTCCTTAGCTATATTTGCTATTACCGATAAATCGGATTTTCATTGGTTTCATGCATTTTAAACATTTTTTCTTAAATTGTTGATTTCTATGTTTGGGTTCTAGTGCTTTTGATGACGAATTGATTTCCGAGATGGCCATACAGCTCAATAAAATGTATTGCAATTGGAGTTAAAATATGTGTTATGGTCTCATCTTCATTTACTCCATAGCCTTTGGTAAAATATTTATTTAGTGTAAACTTTCAGACAAAATATGAAGTAAATATCTAGTACAGTTTTAAAGCAAAAGTAAGGAAAATTGTTGTTTCACAAAATATGATTTAATTCAAACATGTCAAAAAGGTTTTAGCAGCTACAAAAAGTTTTGAATCTAGTCTAATCTAATATTCAATCTGTAATTTATTATGGTTAATATATATACAAAATACCAAACGGCCCTAACAACAAGAAAACTGTTATTTTACAATGTACATCAATTCCTAAAAAGTAGATTAAAGAATCGAGACAAATCTCAAACTCAATTTGTAACTTATCAATTGAAGGTAAAATTGCATACCAAGTATTAATGCTTCACTCATTTTTTTTGCTGGGGTAGAACATATTAACGATTTGTGGATAGATATTGTACTATAGCCAAAACTATTAATAAAGGCTGTTAATGGATCCTATGCTAAACATCAGTTGCCTATGGTATTCGTTTTTACATCCATTCAAATGTGCAGTACTGTGCGATAGCTATTTGATGATACACTGCTGAAACTCATTGAATGCCAATCTTCAAAACTGAAACAAGACTGTGACCTGGATGTCATACATTATAAGTCCCAGAATACAGAAATCGTCGTAACCCTTAATCATATTTTTTAAAAACAAATCGTAGTTGATCTGCATAGCAATCATTCAGTCGGTGGCTAGTCTCTAATACATTTCATGTGCGGAACAGCTTGAATAGAATGAAATACACTACATTATTTGTTTTGCTTAGTTAATAAGAAAAATTTAATATAAACTCGTGCTAAATGTGCCATCAGCGCATGCACATAAGCATTATACGTAATGTCCGCCAACACCAATAAATACTAGAAAAAATGTGAGCAAACCTCACTAACATATACCCCGGCTCCCCCATTTGATTGCAGCAGTTAAAAATCAATCAAATGAAATTATGAAATAGAAGTGCATATCTACATTATGTCACAAAGACTGTGTAAAAGTTTCATGAAAATCTATTCACTGGTCAAGGAGGAGTAGCGGATAAGAGATAGGTACCCACATGAAATGTAATGGCTTAGTCATTTTTTTGCTATAGAAAACCCCCAAAAACAATCTAATCAAATTCTGAATAGGAGGTGCACATCTACATTTTGTCACGAAGACTGTGTTAAAGTGTCATGAAAATCTATTCAGTGGTTCAGGAGGAGTAGCGGATAAGAGATAAGAGATAAGATAAGATACGAGTAAGTAACTTCTTGTAATGTAATGGCTAAATCATTTTTTGCTATGGAAACCCCTAAAATAAATCTAATCAAATTCTGAAATAAAAGGAACCCCAAAAAACCAATCAAGTCAAACTCTGAAACAAGAGATGCACATCTTCATTATGCCCCACAGACTGTGTTGAAGTTTCATTAAAATATATTCACTGGTTCTGTAGGAATTACAGATAAGAGATTGGTTCCCACTTGTAATGTAATGGCTAAGTCATTGTTTTGCTTTGGAGACCCCAAAAATAAATCAAATTCAAAAAGTTTAAGGTGCACATGTACATTATGTCAAAAAGACTGTGTAAAAATTTCATGAAAATCTATTCATTGGTTCAGGAGTAGCAGTGGATAAGAGATGGGTACCCAATTGTATTATAATGGCTAAATCTATGTTCTGCAACGGGAAACCCCAAAAATAAATCAAATTCTGAAATAGAAGGTGCACATCCTCCCTTTTGCATAGCTCTGTCCTTAGCTGATTTTGGCTTTCCTTTTTAGATCTTATTGGCAAGTTGTTCTCTCTAAGTTTTGTCATATTTCGGTGTATTGATTTCCAAATGTTTTGATTTTATCTGCACTGAAGAGACGTAGTTGTCGAAATGCGCATATGCAGAATCTAAATTCACGGTAACCTCGGTATTTTGTTATTTGTTACAAAGACAGTGTTAAAGTATCATGAAAATCTATTCAGTGGTTCAGGAGGAGTAGCGGATAGAGATGGGTACCTAAGGTGTTACAGACGGGCGAAAGGACGGATCGACGCCCCTATCACTATATACCGTCATTTTTCAAGCGGGGGAATAAAAATCATATAATGTATCTCATACAAAGTTTCAGAATAAAGAAAAACTAATTTTACTGGATGACTAAAAAAAACACCTCCGCAACAGGGAACTTTGATAGTACTTTTAAACAAAGTTTCTTTTATCTCTAGTGTTGGAGGAATCTTATCGAACGATTTTTTTTTCTCGTTTTTTTGAACCCTCGACGTCATGCTCTGAGTAGTCCCATAATTTTCCCAACCCCTGTGAAGTCGCCCTAGAAAATGTTAATCGTTTTTCCGATTTCAGCTTCCAAAACCTAATGGTCTGAAATTTTCATCAGTTATTGTGCATCGCCATAATTTGGCCCAAGGACACGAGAAAAAAAATTGAACACACTTCCTTATATCATACTTTTTAATAATGGCAAGTTTCACATTTTTACCTTCTGTGAGTATTAGGAGCCTACGAGTGGACTGTATTACATAATCCCCTGTTTTCACTCAGTGTCGTGATAACCATCAATTGTTTGAATTGGTATCACGATCTGAGTGATATAGCGTAGTCAACTTTTACATTTGTTTTAAACAGATAATTGCTATTAAAAATTGATTGGTGTTCCATGGAACACTTGTGTCGCCTGCACTACAGAAGAGCCATTTTTGGTCCAGTAAAGCTTTAAAATATGCAAAATTAAAGTTTTACTCATCATGTGCATGTCTAGATTAGGAGGAAAAACATATTCTGCAAATTTGATTAAGTATATGAATTACAGTTTTAAGGACTTGCAGATTAACAATCTGATTTAACATATGAGCTTAGTGGCTTAGCAAACCTTTAGAATCGGTAAAAAAAAAATCTAAGTATAATGTGCATAACTAGACCTGATATACGACATATACTGAAACTAAGGTTGGAATCTGACAGACAGTTGTGAAGGAGTCGAAGATTAAAAAACCCAATTAACAAATGAGCTATTTTGGCTCTGTTAACCTCTTAAATCTGTAAAATCTAAATTTTAAATATCGGGTGCACAACTATATCAAGTAATCAATGTATTCTGAAAGCTGGTTGGAATATGATTTACAGTTTTGAAGGAGTTCCACATAAACAAACAGAATTAACAAATGAGCTATTCTGGCTCAGTGAACCTTTTAAACTGCAAATCAAAATTTAAGTATCAGATGCACAACTACATCAAGTGAACAACATATCCTGCAAGTTTGGTTGGAATCTGACTTAAAGTTGTGATGGAATTGGGGATTAACAAACCAGATTATCAAATGAGCACTTTTGGCTCTGTGAACCTCTAAAATCTGTAAAATCAAAATTCTATATATATAAGGTGCACAACTACATCAGGTGAATAATCTATCCTGAAAGTTTTGTTGGAATCGGACAGGCAGTTTTGAAGGAGTTGCGGATTCAAAACAGACTCACAAATGAGCAATTTTGGTTCCGTGTACCTATCAAATCTGTAAGTATCAGGTGCACAACTACACTACACAACATATCCTGAACGTTTGGTAGGAATCGGACAAGTGGTTTTGCAGGAGTTGTGGATTCAAAAACTGTCGGGACGACGCAGAACGACGACGACGACGCAGGACGACGACGACGACGTAAGACGACGGATAGTAATCCCTATGGGTCGACTCTGCTTACAGCAGGCGACACAAAAATTGAAACAATATTGTTGGATATAATGTTTTATTGCAGTCAATACAATGCGTAAAAAGAAGTGAAATATGTCCTCTTTTTCAATTTTGTTCAAATTTTTCCTAATGTGTTGTTTCCAATTCATTGTTCGAAACATGATAATAACTGTACTAAACACCATTGGTCGTTTCATATTTTATACACTCATATTCAAAGTTGAATATTAAAATAAGTGCCCTTGACAAAACAGAGATATTTATTTTCTGGATAAATTATTTGGATTCTTATATGATAAATACTGAAATCAATTACTCTTCCTCACAGCAGTTATGTGCATTAATCATTCGCTCCATCATGCAAAGCTCTGTCCTTAGCTGAATTTTGGCTTTTCTATTTATACTCTTTTGGTCATTTGATCTCTATCACCTTTTACACGTATTTAGTTAGTGAACTTCCAAATGTCTGGGTTTGATCTGCACTGATGAGACATAAGTTGTCGAAATGCGCATATGCAGAAAATAAATAAACAGTAACTTCGGTATTTTGTTATTTAATAAAATTTATGTAGTAAAAGACAACCGCAAACACTTACAATGGCCCTAAATTACAATCACAGGTCACAATCTACCAGAGAATTGCACAAGCAAAACAATAAAAAATAAAAAAAGATAAACATAGACAACGATAGGAACTCGGGAAAGCCGGACCTGGTACTGGCACTAGTTAGAGTTAGTGGTATGGTTAAACCAGTTTACTGGTACCAAAAGATGATAAAACTCCCCTTTCTCTATCCCGTTTCCCTATGGTATAATAAACAGAAGTTTTTCTTCTTTACTCGTGTGTTTTCCAATGCTTAATTCATAATTGTATAGTCGACTTAGCACGCAAACATAAGGCCATGTTATATTAGATTTTTTTAAGATTAAATGCCCAATGCTAATTCAGTACCTAGTAATATTTTATTTTAATTTAAGAAAAAATATATGATGTTGACCTAAATCAGTCTCTACTGAATATAGCATTTGACTGATTGACTATGATTAGTCAACATGATAAAACTCATTTAAATCACCTCATGCATATGCATGAATAATGGCATTTTGCAATAGACCAATTTAACGGCTATAAACATTCTGTAAAATCTGGAACATATTTTTGATAAGGCTAACCACAATGCATCAGAAATTGTTGAAGTATTTTTGATCTGCTCCCAAAATTTTACAATTATTATGGCGTTTCACCACTCTGGGAGACCTTCTTAGAATTCTTCTGATCATAAGTAGTTTCCTTATCATGTTTTTCCGTTTTCTTAACTGTTTTAAACTACGCGGGATATATATCATTTTTATATTTTGAGGGGGTATCACCGTATCAGTCATACAGTTTGGTGCAGACATAACTCTGGTCCAAATTAACTCTTAGTTCTAGAAAACATTCATAGAAATGGTCACAGTTCTAAGTTAATTTAAAACAGTTCTAAAAGCAGTCATAATATGTTGTTTATGGAAGCTGTTCTAAAAGCTTTCGTAGTTCTTAAAGTGGCCAAAAAATTGTCAAAACTGTTAGCTAACTTAGAACGGTTCTATAAGTGATAACACGGTAGAATTATTCTAAAAGTGATCATACGACTGATCAGTTCTAAAAGTGGTCACAGGACAGAGCAATTCTAGATAACAAAGTACCGACCTTACTGTGAAGTTACATTTCGAAATCCTGAACCGAAATATTCGTAAAAGCTGATAGAAAACAAATTACCAAAAAGGACCTAAATATTAAAGCCAAAATCAGCTGAGGACAGAGCTATGCAAGAAAGAGATACTACTTAGTTTTCAAAAACAATTTTTAAAATAACAAAATACCGAAGTTACTTTGAATTTTGTTTCTGCATATTCGCATCTCGACAGCTTATATAAACTTAAATAAAATCGGTTTTTTGGCCAGTACCGATTTACTGGCTATTGGTATGCTGAAAACACGAGAGGACTAACAGTCCACCAGAAGAAGCTTCGGCCATGTGGTAATTAATAACAAAATACCGGCGTTACTGTGCATTTAGTTTCTGCACATGGCCTCTTCGACATCTTATGTCTCTTCAGTGCATATCAAATCAAAACATGTGAAATCCTGAACCGAAATACAATGTATATGTAATTCAATTAGAGAACAAATGACCAAAAGGATCTAAATAGAATAGCATATTAAAGTGGTCAAACAACAGATCAGTTATAAAAGTGATCACAGGATAGAGCAGTTCTAAAAGTGGTCAGCAGTAGAACAGGTCTTTAATGTACGGTCATGAACAGTTACAAAAAGGGTTTCTTTATGACGATCGAACATGAGAAATATGCCGCCTGTCAAGGTGTATACAAATTCATCCTTCCTGCGACAACGAATTGTACAAACTTATATAAAAATTTCCAGTTAAATTAAAAAGAGTTATTTCCCCTCCTGAGAAGGGATACCAGAGATGTGGAGTTGACAATAGTTGTTTTGTAAATTTGTTATCATAAAAATACAAATTGTTAATGAAATGATCCGAAAAAATGTGAATAATTGTCAATTGAACTACTTTACTAAAACATATACTTATTGAAAACATAGTTAAATACGATAGTCATTTAGTCTCGCACTCGGGATAAACGAAATACCGACACGCTTTTGAAAATGAAATTAAGGACGGAAATGTTCACAAATCTCATGTCAAAAATATAAAATTTATATTTCCATTTTTTTTAAACATTATTTTTGAATATATAAATCAGGTTAATTTTTAGATGATTACTTTTAGAATTTTTATAACTCCTGACTTTAACTGCTTCTAGAACAATTCCTGATCATGATTGCTTTTATGAAAAAAATATGATCGAGTGTACAACTGTTCTTGACCAAAAGTGCTTGTAAAACAACTCCTGACCATGACTGCTTCTATGCTTCCGTTACATACGTTAGTCAGTCAGATAGATTTTGGGTATGTACCGTTAAACTTAAGTGACATAAGTAACATCTAAAATGATCAAGGTCACACGTAAAAGACCTTGACGTTTCAGTTTTTGTCTTTATACCTTGAAGTCGTAAAATTGCTGAGTGAGAGTGAGAGACCGGTTCATAAACTTCCCTTCGGCCCCACGTGACATGAACTATTTGTTATATTAAACTCTGCTTATTGTCATCGTTTTTGTTTCGCCCCCGACGAAAGGCGCGAAAAGCGAGACGTATGTGTACAAAGTATGACAGCGACGGCGGCGGCGGCGGCGACGACGACGTAAACTTTCATGTTAAGTTTTTGTGTTTAGGTCATTTTCTCAGTAATTATAAGTGGTAGGTCAATGACATTTGGTAAATAGGTTGGTCTTGAGTAGTACATGACAGTCTGCCATACTGCTTTTGTCTGTGACCTTAATTTCATGGTCCAGTGAACATGTTAAGTTTTTGGGCTAAGTTTAATTTCCCAGTAACTATAAATGGTAGGTCAATGATATGTAGTGTGTAGGTTGGTCTTATGTAGTACAAGGCAGTCCGTTATATGGCTTTTGTCCTTGACCTCAATTTAACGGTCTAGTGAGCATGTTAAGATTTTGTGTTTAGGTCATTTCCTCAGTAACTCAAAGGGGGTAGGTCAATGATATTTGGTATAAAGGTTAGTCTTAGGTAGTACACGACAGTCTGCTGTACAGCTTTTGCTTGTGATCTCAATTTCACGGTCCAGTGATCATGTTAAGTTTCCAAGTATCTTTTAATGTAAGGTCAATAATATTTGGTATGTGGGTTTGTCTTAGATGGAACATGACAGCCTGCTATTTGACTTTAGCACTTGACCTCTTTTTCACGGTCTAGTGAACATGTTTGGTTTTTCAGTATCTATCAGTGGTAGGTCACTGATATTTGTCATTTTGGTTTCGGGTGATACATGACAGTCTGCTATATTGCTTTGTCAGTTACTCTAATTTCACAGTCTAGAGAACATGTTAAGTTTTCTTATTTAGTCAGTTTGAGACTTCCCATCAATTTTGGGACGGGCGAGACATCAATTTGGGTCCACATTTGTGTTACCATTGAACCTCGTCTTTTTATTCTTAAGTGTGTGTGTCTTTTTTGTGTTTTTCGTCTCAAATATTAAAGCAGAGCCCCACATTAAAAGCAGTTTACGTGTAGTGTCTTCATCAATATGATTTTTCTAAGGTACCTAGCACTAGCAGATAGTTTATGATCTTGTTTGGCCATTTTGATCTTATCACGATCTTGACAAGCTTAACACAATTTTGTTAAGACTGTGTAAGATATTTAGTTGTATTTTAAGATAATTGCTTTCAAGGACGATCAAGACCTGTTCAGTTTATCAAGATCAAACAAGATAACTGCGTTCAAGGACGATCAAGATGTGTTAAGTTTGTCCAGATCAAACAAGATCAAATAGGAATCTTGTTTGATCTTAACAAACTTAATACGTCTTGATTTTTCCTGAACGCAGTTTACAAGTGGAAGTTGTTTAATCTGAACCTATCTTAACACGTCTTGATCGTCTTTGAAATCAATGATCTTGAAAACCAACTTTAAATCTTACACTGTCTTAACAAAATTGTGTTAAGCCTGTCAAGATCGTGATAAGATCAAAATGCCCAAACAAGATCAAAACATATCTGCTAGTGCAGAGAAGAGAAATGAGATATTCTTATACGATTTCATGTACTGCAAACTGTAAGTACATGTAGTAATTGCATGATGCCGTAATCGCTCTCAAGACAATTTTGAAAGCATCGATATGACAGGTCAATTTGGTCATGCAGATATATAGATGACTTTCGACAAATTATGTCTCCTGATAAAGTTCAGGTAACATTCGAACATTTCAAATACCAAACATTAAATATATATA
>MJUU01011567.1:74695-87491 GCA_002080025.1 Modiolus philippinarum
GGAAAATTCAACATTTTCCGATTTCAATGAAATTTGGTTTCCAAATACATATTGATGTTCACAATAGTCCTAAGTTGGTCCCCTTTCAAAAAAGTGTCTGTCAAGTCCGCATCATATCCAAGATGGCCACCAGCGCGTGAAGCCTGGTTTTATCATTGGACCCTATGGGAAGGTATTCAAAGATATTCTTCTCTGAAGCCGCAGAGCCAATCGGAACCAAATTTGGCCAGAATAGTCGTTAGGTGGTTCCCTTTCAAAAATGAGTCCGGCAAGTCTGCACATCATCTAAGATGGCCACCAGCGGGGAACTTAGTTTAACATTGGACCCTATGGGGAAACATATTCCAAGATCTTCTCTTCTGAAAGTACTTGGCCAATTGGAATCACACTTGGTCACAATGGACCTTAGTTTGTCCCCTTCTTAAAATGTGTCTGGCTTGTCTGAACAGATTCAAGATTGGCATTCAACATTGGTATTATTATTTTTGACTGTATTTGTCAGCAATGGCACAGGTGAGCGATACAGGCTCTTGAGAGCCTCTTGTTACTCAGAAATATTGGTATGCATTGTTATTTTCTTATTTAATTCATGATTCAAATCTATTTGAAAGCTTAGAATCTAAATTTGAAATGCCATTTTTTTTTAGCTCATCTGGCTATGCCAGGGTGAGCTTTTGCCATCACTATGTGTCCGTCGTTCGTCGTCTGTCGTCCGTCGTCCGTTTGTCCGTCCGTCAACAATTTCAAAAATCTTCTCCTCTGAAACCGCTGGGCCAAATGTAACCAAACTTCACTTGAATCATCACCAGGGTATGGCTTCTCAACATTGTGTTCGATTAGTCCACTGGTCAAACAACATGGCCGCCATTGCTAAAAATAGAACATAGGGGGTAAATTGCAGTTTTTGGCTAATAACTCGAATACAGTTACAGATATCAAAAATCTGACGCGAAGTAAAAATGATCAGCATGATGAGATCTACCCATTGTGCAGTTTTGAAGAAAACTTAAAAACCCATCTCAGAGTTATAGCCCTTTTTCCGTTAAATTTTCAAAATATTTGCATTTTTTATTTTTTTATTTCAAAAAGTGTAACAGATAGAGGTCAAGTGTAAATTGCAAAAATGTTCAGCATATCACGATCAACCTGAAATTATGAAGAAAAGCCATAAACCCTTGTAGGAGTTATTGCCCTTTTTTCACCGAATTTTTAAAAATTTCGTACCTTTCATTTTTTATTTCCAAAACTATAGAAGATGAAGGTTAAGTGTAAATTGATGAAATGTTTGCCATGCTGTGGCGACTTCAGAACTGATGTTGAAAATTGTTCCTTGACCGCCATTTTCAAATTGGCCGCCAAAAAAGGCGGGAAAATTCAACATTGTCCGATTTCAATGAAATTTGGTTTCTAAATAAATGTTGATGTTGCGACTTCAAAACCGGTGTTGAAAATTGTTCCTTGACCGCCATTTTCAAAATTGCCACCAAAAAAACGCGGGAAAATTCAACATTTTCCGATTTCAATGAAATTTGGTTTCCTAATAGATGTTGTTGTCGGGACTTCAAAACCGGTGTTAAAAATTGGTCGTTGACCGCCATTTTCAAAATGGCCGCCAAAAAGGCGGGAAAGTTCAACATTGTCCAATTTCAATGACATTTGGTTTCCAAATAAGTCTTGATGTCGGAACTTCAAAACTGATGTTAAAAATTGTTCGTTGACCGCCATTTTTAAAATGGCTGCCAAAAAGGCGGGAAAATTCAACATTTTCCGATTTCAATGAAATTTGATTTCCAAATATATATTGATGTTGCGACTTCAAAACCGATGTTGAAAATTGTTTGTTGACTTCCATTTACAAAATGACGTCTTGACTTCAAAACTGGTGTCGAAATTGGTCCCTACCCAGAATGTTTTTTGTCAAAAAAGCCCAACAAAGAAATATAATAAAATATGATCAGACTTTAAAAACAGTTCAAGATATTAGAGGTGTTCGAGCAACGAAAGTTTGAGAAACTGAAGATCAACTGTATAACTTACAATGTTAGCTTGATTGTGGCAACTGAAAGCCAGGTGAGCGATACAGGCTCCTGGGAGGCTCCTTGCTCTGGTTTAAAATTCACAACTGAAAAATAATTCGTTCGTGTTTCAGTTTTTTTTTTTCGAAATTTCTCCATGGAGAACACAGGTGTACTGCAATTTCGATAATTTGTGGTTTTTTTTATTCTTTCTTTTCGATGGTCTCAGGAAAATTATTTCAAAAGGCCCGAAATTCAGGGAACCTCAACGTATCAACTGGAATCATAATTTTAAGATCATTATGGACGCAGTTGAGGATTATGCCAGATCCTGGATTAATCGTGAATCTTAAGTTGATGACATCAACACATTGTCAGAGTGGGTAAAAGCTATCCGGTCTTTAGTGTTACGCAGAATACATAAATTGAAAAACTGCGTACAGAATACACCCAAATCTATCTTCAAAGACGGTGACGCTGTATCTTTCATCCCTTCACGAAAAGTATATTGTCGTCCCAGCAGACAAAGCCGCAAACAATGTTGTTTTTGTGTGCAAAAAGCACTATTATGATTGCCTAATACAAGAACTTAGCGTAGAAAATAGCTCAGGCAATCCCACATACAAAAATATTACTATAGATAAAGATGAAATCCTGGCAAATCATAAATCGTTTATGGAATCATTAAACATTTCTACCAATGACAAATCTAATGATTTGCCTAGTTTATACTGGACACCCAAACTTCATAAGTGGCCGTACAAACAACGGTACATTGCCGGCTCTTCCAATTGTTCTACTAAAGAACTGTCCATTATCCTAACTAAGATTTTGACTGCTGTGAAAGAAGGCCAGCAAAAATATTGTGACACTGTTTATTCACGTAGTAGCATCAATCATATGTGGATACTAAAAAATTCTAAAGATCTTCTGAACAACTTGAAAACCCGGACACTTTCTGAGATCCACTCGTTGAAAACTTTCGATTTTTCTACACTCTATACTACTCTTCCCCATTCAAAATTGAAAAGTCGTTTGATTGATCTTATCAAGAACGCATTTTCTTACAAAAAAGGACAGAGCTTTAAATATGTAGCCTTAGCATATACATCTACATATTTTACTAACAAAGTACCAAAGGGTAAGACACGATACTACACTGAAGAACAGATGATCAGCATGCTGGAATTTCTCATTGACAACATATTTGTCCAGTTCGGGGGCAAGATATTCCAACAGACATTCGGCATTCCAATTGGAACGAACTGTGCTCCTCTCTTAGCCGACCTGTTTTTGTTCAATAACGAAACAGAGTTTTTGCAAAATTTGGTCAAATAAAATAAAATTAAAGAGGCTAGATCCTTTAATTACTCATACAGTTATATTGATGATGTCTTGTCGCTTAATAATAGTACCTTTGCCGACTATATTCCATTAATATATCCCCCAGAACATGAAATAAAGGAGACTACAGACACTGACCATTCTGTTTCGTTTTTAGATTTACTTTTGGAGTTTGACGACAGTGGCAACCTCAGCACACGAATTTATGACAAAAAAGACGATTTCAATTTTGATATTGTAAACTTTCCACACCTCGACAATAATATTCCGTCTTCCCCATCGTATGGAGTATATATTTCTCAATTAATCCGTTACGCTAGAGCATGTAGTCACTATCAAGATTTTTTGAAACGATTCAGATGTTTAATTCGTAAACTTTTAAATCAGGGCTTCGAGAAATGCAGATTAATAGTTTTTCTGAAGAAATTTATTGGACGATATCCAGATTTGATTGATAAATATTCAATTCTTATTTCTAATTTTATTGAAGACGGTTTTGTTTAAGTTTTTGGCTTCTTCCTTGATGTTTCTCTCTTTTTGCAACTGTCGTGTGATCTGTGCACCGAGCGACAAAAATATTTTACCTGTATGAGACTAGGCTTGTACATCGAACGACAAAAACATTTATCTATTAGAGAAAAATTCTAGGTTTTGACAGGATCCGAGGCACACCACTAATTCGGCCTCCCATTGACTCGTATTTTAAATTCCAGGATTTCAAAAGTTCCAATAAGTATAGAAAGGAATTTTCCCATGTGCGGGAACTTGTTTTCCGTTATCAGATCACCAACACGATAAAATAAATACATTTAAACCATATGTTGTATGTCAAATAAGAAAATAAAATTGAATTGAAACGTTCCGGTTAATTTTGTACATAGTCGCAACAGAGAATTTTCGGTATTCGGTCGTATTTCATTCGATCCGTTCTAGCTTGTTATGCAACTTAATCATGTTTTTTTCAACTGTTCTTTGCTCTCCGTCATTCACCTAGTAATATTCTATGATCTTGCTGATTATAAGATGTATCAATTGGCTTGAGTCACTACAAATGAAAAGGCACTATTTTTATAGTACTATTTTCGAGCTCTGTCAAACATTGGCGTATTGAAATAGTGTAGTGCGCCCTGACAATATTATGGCTTTGACATTTAACACAATCTAGGCACACAGAAGCTATAGTTAGTCGTCATATAAGCGGGAGGTTGATGCATCAATAAACCTGGTTTAACCCACCACTTTATTTATAAAATACCCGTTCCAAGTCGGGAATATGACGGCTTGCCAAAAATGTTCTGTGTCGGATTGTGTTCCCCTGATTCAGTCGAATGTTATACGGATTTTCCTTACTGGTCTTTTCCTTTGATCGATTCTGACTTTTGTTGTCACTTTTTATTGTTGATGATCCTGAAGGTGGACTGTTACTTCCCAAGGGTCAGTTTAAGTACATTTGTACTTCGGCACTGGCTTAAAATCGATCATTTGAAAAATGATATATTTCGCCTACATTTCACAAATCATTCATAGATCGTTGCATTGTTTGTATTTCAAAAGCCGAATAGAAATTTCTGAGTGTATGAAAGGTTAAATACCTAGCTGACAGACACGATGACAAAATCCGATTTCTGATTGACAGCCTGACGGATGCAATAAGTGAACGAATCGTGCTAATATTTCCGGCACACCAGATGATACCGGTTTTCAGTTGGAGATGATAGTTATAGTACTGATTTGTTGTTGTAATTGTCTGTATGCTGATAGCTACCTTGGTACTATATGAGGGTTATAGAATTAAGATGTACTTTGCATTTATAATGGTTAGAAAATCACATTTACCAATAAGCTTCCCAACATATCTTTCACCACTTTATTTGAACTGGCATTGTGACGAGTGTTATGAGAGGAGCAGTTCATGCTTACATGTACCTTTGTGGATCACATGATAATACATCCCTGTATGTAGATTTGGATGTTTCTCCTTAGACCTCTGTTTAATTGCTCTCTACTATAGTTATTTCATGTTTTGCAATTTTTCAGTATCTTAAGAATAAAATTTTAACTACTTTGGTGTTGCAGTTATCGTTTAAGAGTAGAAATGACCATCGACAAGACTAAAATTAAGTACAATTTCGATATTTTGTTGCTTATTGCCTTTACGCAATGGATGTCACTACAATCGGTCAAATCATAAGTATTTATGGGAAATGCGATCATTTGAAAACTAACAATATTTTTTGAGACATACTGTGGATGTTCTTTTATTCGTGGACATCAATTTTCGTGGTTTTCATAAAACTGCTTCTTTGTAGGCATTTAAATTCGTGGTTTCGAAATCCATGCATAAAAGCTCTACGGAAAAAATGCTTTTCGTTGGGAAATTGATTATGTGGTTTCAGCGAACCACGAAGTCCACGAAAATTGGAACCCCACAAACAATAGTACTTCCACAGTATAATAAATTGTTTGAACAACCACACATAGAACTAACTTCACTACAATTTCAGTAGTGGATTGTATAGTAAATTAATTAAGGAGACCTTGACTTTGCTATTATAGTCATTTCTATCATTTCAATCTTGGATAATTTTTTTATCCATTATTTGTTAAAAATATATCATTGTTGTTCTATAGCAGATACATAGTTATTAAAATGTGTTATAACAATTCATGTAATTGGGGGTAAAGGATTGATATAAGTAGCAAATGCACTCTTTTGCAGAAATCCGACACACATGTTTTTGAACAAGGCCACGAGACTTCACTCTTTGCTCCAATTGATGGCGCTAGATGTGGTTACATCAATTTTGTGCTAGGAAAGACATATTATATTTCAGGTAAGTACATGTGAAAAATGCCATCGCCGTAAGATTTTTTTTTTGTATTATTGTGAAGAGTTCGAGTGATGTAAAAAAGTCTTTTCATGACATTTTGCACACGAATACCGAAGCAAAAAAGGAAGAAAGCGTGTTCTGGAAGGGTAAGCATGGCCTGTCACAGGGCTAGTGAAATTTCAGGTGTTGTCATAGTCGGTGTTTTTCAGTTCGGAAATAAACTCTGGATCGCCTGAAAGATATTTATTTTCAAAAAGTGAAACTTCAGTAGTAACAACTGCAAATGTGATGGAACATAGCCATGTAGTATAAGTTTTTAAGATAGTTATTTTGCTCTTTTTACAAAGTCATTGTACAAAATGCAGGCACCACAATACCGATTTTTCCCCATTTATGATAAATTAAAAAGAAAGAGACTTCATGAAGAAACTTCAAAATGCAACCGTACAAGACATCGAGAAACGTATATCCATTTTCAATGAACTAGGCCTATATTGGCGGTATCGTACTATTCACAATCCCAAAATTTTATAGTATGTAGACATAATTTATCCACAAGGACTGAAACTGAATAAAGCTGACAATGATTCCAAATATTGTCTTTTTTGGATCTCACTACCATCACTGACTCTGGTAAAATAAAAAGTCAAATATATGATAAAAGGGATGATTTTGATTTACAACAGAGTTACAGATATCATAAATTGTTGAATACACTTAAGAAGTTTTATAATAGATATGAACATTTGATTTCTAAATATTGCGTTACTCGCAAACAGCTTAGTACAAGGGGCATTCTTATCTTTTTTACGGAAATGTTGTTAAAATTCCAGAAATTGATAAAAAAAAATCCAGAAAAAAACTGGGACGTTAGTAACATTCTTTGTGTTATAGGGGATATCGACAAGATATACTGCTTGAAACCGTTAAATGAGCTTGGGATCAAATGACCTGAAAATTTTACACACATACTGGCTTCCCACCGATACTACCAATGTCTACTTAAATATATGATGATTATTTACCAAACCCTTTGGGGAGTTTTGAGTTTGATTTTTCTTCCGTAGTGCGACATCATTTATTTAGCAGAGTAGACTCATCGAGTTAGCCTGCAGATTAGCGGCAACCAACCCTTGACCAACCTTCAAAATTGCGTATTGTCAATTCCTCTCCTTTACAAAAATGTAGTCATGGAATTAGTAGTCTACTTGTATTTGGTTTTTTCGTATGTTTAATATATGATACGGAAACGGGACAAAGAAAGGGGACGACCATTTGATCCTTAGGGAGGGGGAGGGGGCGGGGGGCTGGCAAATTTGGAATGGTTAGATCATTTACTTTCAACTCCATTCTGGTCATAATATTTACTTCCAAGCCTTTGGAGGCCAAATTATTGATTTTCTTGTATAACAAAAGAAATTTGACCATTATGAGTGGACTGAATATTTATTTTCAAGTGCAGCCAGGTAAGATTATTTATTTTCAACTTATCTTGGGTCAAGATATTAATTTAAAGTATCTGCCAGGCCCCCTCAGAATCAAATGGTCGCCCCCTAATAGTACACACTAATACTCTGAAGTGGCTTTATGTTAAAATATGTCTATTCAAATTTAGAAATAATTGATCTACAGAAAAACCGAAGAAAAATTCTGCATTCATATCACAACCCTAACAAAACGTCCTAAAATACCTATCTAATTCATTAATTATGTTTTTTTTCTTATCAGTATATGAGGATTCGAACAACAAACTGAGTTTCAATGGATGTTCATTTGGAGAAACAGAGGATGAAGTAACTGAGGTTGAAAAAAAATTGATGACTGGAGAACTTAAGTGCCCCACTGATACCATTGATCCTATGGTACCTTTTGATTAGGAATCCGAATGTGTGGCATGTCAGATATGAGCTAGTTAAGAGAACTATAATAGTAAACAGATAATACATTGTTCAGTTTAGTTCATTAAAACACTTCTTGCTTCATGCTTGACTTATAGCAGTATTTTATGATAAATACGTTCTGTAATACTTTTTATCAATTAAAACATATCAAAATAAAAAATCTAAAATCTCATTTTTGTTCTTTATATGTAGGGTGCAAAGTATGCAATTTACAAAAGATGACTTTTATCTTGCTTAGAATTGACGCTAAGTGAAATAGGTCTTATGGCAAAGGTCATGAATAACAACATTACAAATGCCTCTATCTGTTGAATAATAATCCCACATAGTCCTCAATCTAGGGACAGTTCGTTGACAGATCTGAAAACAGACTTTCTTCTTCGTCATTCAAACTGACTGTTAAAGAAACAGACAATCTGGCTTGTATTGATCGCAATGATTGTTTACAGTTTTCATAATATATTCTTTAAAAAAAGCGGGATTTCTAAGAGAGTATCTTGAAGTGAAATATCAATAAATAAAGTGTATGCATGATTGAAAAGGTAAAAAATGACATCAAAGAGAATAGCTGTTTTTTTTATTTGTCAGCAAACTCTTCGTTGACTGAAAATTACGGTGATTTTACTGCCTTAACATATACCCAATACATAGGCAAACGAATAAAAGGGGAAAATAGTAATTCTAAAATAAAAAATATCGATGAGAAGGCAATTTAAATTTAACACAAATTGTGGCAACCTTGCAAACGAAGAAAAACACTTAAAAAACTAAAGCACTAGATGTTTGAACCCCTACAAAAGCTGGAGTGATGATCAGGTGTTCTGGATTTGTAAGCATGGTCTGGTCCCACGTGATACCCGTCAAACTGGTAATAAAAGGTCCGGTTTTATCATAGGCGGTGTTTGTTTATTCAGTAATTAACTCTGGATATATTCAAAGATATTTATCATTTTTTGTGAAATGGAAACCTTTCACAATCTGTCCAATAATGATGCCCATCGTAAAACTTCTGTATAACTGAAACTGAAAATTAAGGACTTTGCTAGCTTATTATTTTTTTTTTTCTGAACTATTGTATTGATCTGGCTAGTAACCAAACAAATCGGCTTTAAGTGATGCGCATTTAGTCCCTAAAGGTATTCCTTGCTTATTTCTGCTAGAACATTTGCGGAACATATATACTCCAAATTCAAAAGATATGTTCCTTGATGGCATCTGCACGGTCTTATTGAATACTAATTTTCTGCCCTATGCTACCATTTAAGGAAAACTGTATGGATTGCTCAGTTTATAAGCTTATTATGAAACGCAGATTCACAGGCTGTGTTGCGAAATGCCAAATTTAGGAATAGGTGTTCCTGTCTAGTTTTGTTTTGTTAATGCATGGTTAGGACATTTAAATTGACACGATATCGCATTTTCGTTCAAACAATCGCATTTGTCTGAAAATTTTTTCCATCTTGTTGACCGCTATGGGATATCTGTTTCCCAGATTACAACAGAACTTTCATTTTAAAAGCTTAATTGTTACTTAGTCTACCAGATTTGACCTTACTACCGGATCTGACATGTTCAACACGGCCGGAGTCTTATAGAAAGCAGTACGTGCTTACCTGGTCCCAACCAGTTTTTATTGGGTACGTGTTGTTCTTCTTTGTAGGTGTGTGTAGGTGTGTATATGTTTTCATTTTCTTTTCTGTGCCGTACTCATTTATGTCTTTGTTTCTTTGTTTTTCCGATGTTGCTAATATTCTTGGATTATTCGTTTTAGATTCGGTCTCACTTATTTTGATGAAATGTTACAGTGCTAAATTTTAGCATGTGAAGTGAACGTCACAAAATAATCAATTTAAGACAAAATGCGGTTTCTAAAAAACAAATATTGTCCTTTTATTTTATCCACATTAAACATTGCATGTTTTCTAATTTGAAAAAAATTGTGCAAAACTAAAGAAAAACTCCCTCCTGCGTAGATCACTCCTTAGCTGATTCTGGCTTCTCTATTTAGACCCTTTTTGAAATTTGTTCTGCATCAGGTGTTATACATATTTCTATTTAATAAATGGATTTCATTTTTTTATTTGATCTGCACTGAAGAGACATAAGTTGTCGATATGCACATACTAAACTAAAATCACCGTAATTTCGGTATTTTGTTATTTCTATCACATTCAAAGAAATGTTTGTAATAGTTGCAGTTTTTGGAATATTGCACAACAGCAAGTTAAGGCCAAGTTAAGAAACAGATCTGAGTATCAATTTCCAAACGTTTAGATTTTATCTGCACTGAAGAGACATAAGTTGTCGAAATGCGCATATGCAGAATCAAAATTCATAGTAACTTCGGTATTTAGTAATTTGAGAGCTAGTTAACTGTGAATTGTGTGCTTAAACTAGATATCAAAATTAAAAGCTCTTGTTGCTCTTTTAAAATGAATAAGAATACTTGAATTATATCTTGAGCGCTTGAAATTGCCTCTTGTCAAAGCCTGAAATATTTTTGCATGTTTTTAGGTTTGGTATGAATCAAGCTAAAGTCCAATTGCTGAGTCAAATAATTTATTATTTGTGTAGTTTATATCATAGATAGATTGTACCCAAAATGATTCACAAAAATGTCTTTGATCTTTCTTAGTATCAAACATTGCTGAATGGTATTTATTTACAGAAATGTGAGCTTTAAATTTTAGGAAAAGGATGTCAACTGAAGAATCTTATGCATCCGTCTTCGGTCCGTGGTATACTTTCCCTCTAAATAACTTTTTTTATATTAACTGAATGGATTTAATCCAACTTGGCATGATGCATTTGGAAACGAATACTAAAGGAAGAAGGAAAGAAATAAGCTCTTAAAAACATAGACACTGCAATTTAGATGTAATACAAATAGAGACAACATTACAAAATATAACAATTACACAAGATGAACAAACAACATTAATGTTATTATCAGATTCTGATCTAGTTACTTAAGTGCCGATCACCGATCCAATGTGGTCATCAGCAGGGAACATTAATAAACATTGAACCCTATGGAAAGCACATTCAAAGATCTTTCCCTCTAAAATAAATAGGCCGATTAAACCCCAAATAAATCCCAATGTACCTTAGATATAACTTACATGTTAACTTAAAAACAGGTACCTAACAGGAATTAACTTTATCCAAGATTACCACCAGTGGGGACATTTCAAATATGGGAACACATTTAAAGGCCTTCTCCTATGAAAGCATTTGGCCAGTTGGAATAAACTGAGCCACAAGTCTTTTCTTAAGATCGTGTATCACCGATCCACCCCCATCAAAGAAAGTGGGAACTAGACCCCGTAGCTTAACAGTTTCTCAACGTAAATTGAAAAAGAGACCCATTAACTATGGTATTAATTTGATTTTGTATCGGCCATGCATGAGGTGAGTATTACAGGCTCTTGTTACCCCTTGTCTATTGACTCATGAAGCATAAAAGTATACCATAACACTACCTTTGCTGTAACTAAAAATCAAGAATAGTATCGTTGGTGTTTTGTCCTTCTTCATATGAATGAAACAAATTATATATAACGCTGTCTATTAGTGAACTTATATGGTATGTATGGGCGGCAGCGTAGATATAACCCCAATAAATTTACTGACTGTGCATACACCATAATAGGTCATTAACATACTGTGTAATGTTTATATCCTACCGATAGTGTAGTAAGCATATAAAAACATGGAAAATCCGTAGCACAATATCAAATGAGGACTGAAGAAATGATCTAAACATGCACAGTTTGATATTGGATAAATATCTATTTAATTATCGTAAAAAACACAGCATACTTATTCAGTGGATACTGGGGACTTTATTTGTTTAATCGAAAAGACAAGACTGAGAGGGAAATATTACTCATTGCTAATGATTAAATAATACTCTATACAAAATAGTGAGAACCGAACCGTCACTCTAAATGAACAATCCAAGGACAATGGCAAGGCTGGAAAAAAAAAAAAAAAACAAAGACATAACATGAGCACGGCACAGAAAAGAAAACGGAGACATACATTTATACAAAAATGAACAACACGAACCCAATAAAAAAAACCATGGGCGAGATCAGGTGCTCCGGTAGAGTAAGCATCTCCTGCTTCTTATAAGACACCCCTTGTTGAAAATGTCAACTCCGGTATTAAAGTCGGTAGAGGATTAACAAACTTAAGTGGCAAAGATAAAAATCTGTTGTCATCTGGAAAACAGATATCCCATAGCGGTCTACAAGATCGTGATGTCTACGGTAAAACTTCTGTAGTGATGACCTAAGTAATGGGCAACATACCCTTGCTTAAGTAGCCTATTTGTAAGCAACAGAGCTCTATTAAGGTAGTCACTGTACCGACCACAGGCCCTTGAGTAGTGAATGAGTTGGGAGATGTAAACTCCATATGCCGGTGCTTTTGGAATGTTGTAACAAAGAAAAAGGAAGTTGACTTTTAGGAAAGTGGAGTCATCGCGTTTGTCATATAACCTTGTTTGTAGGGTACCTCTGTTGTCAATTTCAAGATGAAGGTCAAGGAATGAGGCTGATGTGGAAGTATCTGTTGTATCCTTAATTTCGAGCTCTTTTGGATAGATAAGATGAAGAAAATCACCAAAAGCGAGGGTTGTTTAGTGATAAAATATCATCTATATAACGGAAGCTGAAATTAAAGGACTGGGCCAGTTTTT